>CAIGQV010019070.1:22043543-22079370 GCA_903798115.1 Danio jaintianensis | reverse complement strand
ATATGTGTATATATATATATATATATATATATATATATATATAGAATAAATGTTATATATGTGCTTTATTATATTTTCTACATATATATTTTATCACTGCAAAACACTCAAACCATTTTCTTCTGTCATGTCATCTTCTAGATAAGCTCCAAACACGATGTTGTGTTTCTCATCACCAAATATGGCTACATCCACCTATATGACCTTGAGACGGGCACCTGCATCTACATGAACAGGATCAGCGGAGAGACCATTTTTGTCACAGCCCCTCACGAAGCCACATCTGGAATCATTGGCGTGAACCGCAAGGGACAGGTACATCTGCTTTATCTGCTCTTACTGTGGACAGAATGAGAAAAGTGGCGCATCGGCATTGTTTCAACTTGAATATTAAGGGTTGTTTGTTCAGCACATTTGAATGGAGCAGCTGAGCTCATTCCAGACGCAGCACCAGGGCTTTGTTTCCATACAGTTGACTTTCCTTCTACATGTGCAAACAGACTAGCTTGTGTTCTGCTATCTACTGTAACAGGATGCCATCAGTTGATGAATTATTTTGGAGCTCAGACCCTAGTGTCATTAAATATGCAGGGAGAGCACTGAAATGTGATGCCAGATCGTTGTTAGTCTCCTGTTTGTTTTTTAAGAAAACTCCTTAATCAGACCGCAAGACTAGGTCCAAACTGGGGCTTGCGATACAGTGTTTGTGATGATTTAGCAATATAAAAAACGTCATATAAATACTGTGATTATTGCAGTCATTTTTGGGAAAATCGGCATTTACGAAAGATCATATTATTAGATTGTTGTTTAAGGGTTAAGTGCAATTTGGTTTTAGATTGGGATTTATTTTATTATTATTTTATTTTTAATTTATTTTGGAACAAATTTTCTAAAATGTTTAATTTCTGCTTACATTTTTTTTTAACTCGTCTATGGATTTCACAAGGAAAATAGCCACTAAAAAGCTGACATGGTATTTAAAAACTTTGCTTTTCATTAGCAAGAATGGGAATCATAAGTTGTGTTTTGGGAACAATTCTAATTCAGACTAGAGTTACATGCGATTTATTTCCTTAAAATAGTTCAAATAGATGTTTTAATTCAAAGTTTGCCCTGTTACCTAACTTCTGTTTTCTTTAAAAAGCTAGATTTCATCATATCAAAATTCACCTGGAATAAAAAAAATTTGCGGTGGCACAGTGGGTAGTGCTGTCGCCTCACAGCAAGAAGGTCGCTGGTTCGAGCCTCGGTTGGGTCAGTTGGCATTTCTATGTGGAATTTGCATGTTCTCCCCGTGTCCGCGTGGGTTTCTTTCGGATGCTCCGGTTTTCCCCACAAGTCCAAATACATGCTCTATAGGTGAATTGGGTAAGCTAAATTGTCCATAGTGTATGTGTGTGAATGAGAGTGTATGGGTGTTTCCCAGTGATGGGTTGCAGCTGGAAGGGCATCCCCTGCGTAAAACATATGCTGGATAAGTTGGCGGTTCATTCCGCTGTGGCGACCCCAGATTAATAAAGGGTCTAAGCCTAAAAGAAAATGAATGAATGAAAAAATTCATTAAATTTTGCTAGAGCTCCTAATTGCCTAAATTTTGGCAAAAAGAAAAATGATTTTTTTTTTTTTAAGCCATAACATTTCTTTCTTTTTTTTCTTTTTTTTTCTTTCATCCATTATTCTTTCATTCGTCTTCTGAAAAAAAAAAAAAAAACCTCAAACAATCTTTAAATAAATTCCTCTCCTCGATTCTAACTTTAAAAAAAATATATATTTAAGCTCCTAAAATCTTTACGTAAGACATTCTTTACAACTTCAGAATAATTGTTTTTAATTAAGTGAACCTGCCATATCAAGACAGCTGGGATATGCCAAAAGATGTATAGTCTAGTATTCATATTATAAAATGTGTAGTTATTTAATATGAAAATGTACACAGTGCTATATTGTTGATTTCAATTAATTATTAATTTGCAAGTAATTATTATTAAGCTAAAAACTAATTTATGTCAAAGTGGCTATTTGATTAAATTATGGTTGGTGTTTGGTTTTTATTTATTTTGGATTCAAGACACGAATATCAGAAAAATAAACAATTCCAGCAATGAAAATAATTATATATAAACCTAATACAACACTATGAATATGGAAAGCTTTAATTAAGTTAATCAATGCAAAGATTGTCTTTAAATTCTCTATTACCTATACCTGGATCACTGCTTTTCCTCCGTCAATCTCTGTGCGCGTGCGGGCCGTCCTGCATCAGTAACTGGGGATGAAGAAATTCCTGTAAATAACAGCGTTTGTTGATCCCTCAACACATACAGCGAGAACAGCATGTGACCCTCAGTAGGAGGCAGAGACGGTCCCTGTAATCCTCTTACTGCAGTCTGCGATGTGTTTGCTGACTGATGACCACTTCAGCTCTGTCACAAACTCTGCTGCAGATTTAAAGAAGTGCATAATGGGATAGCGGCCCATTCATCTATGTATTACCCCGAGGGTCGCTTTAGATGCTTATGGGTCTGGATCAGCATCATTTGGAGCCAATCAGTGTATTATTAGGTGCTTATGAATACAGATTAGCCAGCATTAGGGCTAATGTGGCAATGCAACAGAGATTACGGGCTGGTCTTGGCATACAAGAGGTTTGTTTACCTGAAGCCAAACAAGCATAATATACAGAAAGGTAACTCTGAAGTCGCTTGTGACTGTACGAAGTGGCTTTTGAAGCATCGATGAAGCCTGACAGGACAGAGAACACAAGCAACTGGGGAATATCTGACAGAAGTTCAGTGTTTGATAAAAATAGAGTTGAAATTTGATACCACTAGCAGCTAGATTTGTTGTTGAAAAAAGAAATTAAAATAAATGTATTAAATAATTCAGTTATGTCTGTAATACAAGCAGCAACAAAAAAAGGAAAATAAATATTTTTCTGTTAGTACCAATAAACATTCTTACATTTGTACTTTTTGTAATTTTGTAATGCGATCAAGAAGGATAAAGTTAAAGTTAGATTTTTATTGTTATTATGGCAAAAAATTATGTCGTATTTGCTTTGTTTAATGTCTCCGTTTCATTCTACTTAAATAATTAGTAAAAAAAAAAAAACTATTAATATGTTTTAACAAAGCAGTAATTTTAAGCACTGGTAATAAAAAATGCTTTAACATTTTAAAATATTTAAAAGTACAAAATTATTACTTTCAATTTTAAGATTTTTCAATATTATATATTGATATTCAATATTACTTTTTTAATATTAATGTTTTTTTCGCCAAATAAATGCAGTCTTGTTGTCCCAAAGACATTTTTTTATTTCATATTTTAAATAATATCATGATAGAGTAATTTGGTATAATTGTTTGTGTGTGTGTGTGTGTGTGTGTGTGTGTTTTTTTTATTATTATTATTTTTTTAGTACCCTCATTGTCTTCGTTCTAGAGGTGTGCAATTTTGCAATATATATCGTATGGACAAAATAAAAAAAGTCTATTGTTTCACATTATGCTGATTATTTCAATGTTGCAAACAAATTGTTTACGGTAATATGATTTAGAATGACTGCATTTGCATTTTACATTTTATTAAGCAATATTTTATGTTGGGCCTGTAATAATTAGTTTTTAAAAGTTTTTTTTTAAATTTCATTAATATTTATTTTATATTTCTACATTCTTAATCAAACATTTACCTTGAAGTTCTAAGTGAGAGAAGTAATCACATATGAATGAGTACAGATTTAAGCAATTAAAATGTCAATGTCCTTTCCATGTGGTCAGTATTAACCAGTTGAATTTACAGAAAAGGTACCTATATGGTGATATATATCCAGGGTGTCCACGGGGTTTTAAAAAGTATTAAAAGTTGATCAATCAATTTAGAGAAATTTAAGGCCCTTAAAGTATTTAAAAGTTAAAAGTCTTAAATGCTATTATACATGGTATTCAGTTTTATAATACTTTTGATTATACAATGTATAGTTGTATGTTAAAGTTTGCCTGAATTAAATTGTGAATATTGTGGTGCTGTTTAGTTTATGAAATCGATTAAAACCTGCTAGATTTGACATCATGCTGTTTGTTTACTGCAGTAACCAAGGCAACACCGTTATTCCTGCTGTTCTATAGGCGCCACCTGCTGGATTAGCATTTTTATTCATTATATGAATAATGTTTCTTACAATCAGTATTCAGTAAATATACGGCTAGTTAATATGTCGCCAATGTTACCGTTTGAAACCTAAAGTGGCGATTAGGTCTTAAAAGTCATTGAATTTCTCTCTCTGATTCCTGTGTATACCCTGATATCGTTATCTGGATACAAGATGACTTGTATCGTGATATTATATTTTTACCCTGCTTCTATGTACATTCTATGACACTGTTTTTGCTGTCTGCTGTTTTTCAGGTTCTGTCAGTGTGCGTGGAGGAAGAAAACATCATCCCTTACATCACTAATGTACTGCAGAATCCAGATCTGGCCCTCAGGATGGCCGTCCGCAACAACCTGGCAGGTGCAGAGGAGCTCTTCGCCCGCAAATTCAACAACCTCTTTGCTGGTGGCAACTACTCTGAAGCTGCCAAAGTAGCTGCCAATGCGCCAAAGGTACATGCAGACTGCATCACAAAGCCCAATGTCTCATTAGTCTGTGTCAGGCAAATATGGAGCTTTCTGATTGGCTGTTGGGTTCTTCCAGGGCATCCTGCGCACCCCAGACACCATCCGTCGGTTCCAGAGTGTTCCTGCACAGCCCGGTCAGACTTCACCCCTGCTGCAGTACTTCGGGATTCTGCTGGATCAGGGCCAGCTGAACAAATTTGAGTCATTGGAGCTTTGCAGGCCCGTCCTGCAGCAGGGCCGCAAGCAGCTCCTGGAGAAATGGCTGAAGGAAGACAAGGTGCATCCACTTTTGAATAAATTTGTAGCAGTTAATACTACACATTTATTTAGGATTCAAAATAATGATAGTTATTGATGCAGAATTACCAAAGCATCAATACAAGGAAAGCAGTTACATGAAATTATGAATGGATGAATTGATTGATGAATTGATTGATTTGATGGATTGATTGATGGATAGATTGATTGATTGATTGATTATTGGATAGATTTAATGATGGATGCCTGGAATTCTTCCTGTAAACATGATCTTTGTCTAGGAACATTAAAGTAATATACACAACAGCAATTTGTACCATAGAATGGTTAGTCTTGTTTGATATAATGGACAGAATATATGAAAAAAGGATTGACTTATTAATTGTGACACCGATCATACAGAGCCTAATTCAGTATCTGCTCTATTAATCCTTTTTCTTTACAATGTCACTTCCAAGCAGCCTCCCGCTGAGTCCTAGTGCCTGCCCCATGGGAAATTTATTCAGGGGCAGCTGCTGTGTTACACTAATAAAAATTTAAGAAAAAAAAGTTTGATTTATCAAGGAACAAAGCGAAAATTGGAGTCATAAAATCACAAGTCTGATTTAAATCTATTGTGAGAAGCTAACACTTATGGGAAATACAAATCTCAAACCTGATTCTGTAAATAAATACTTCTTTTCTGTTTGTGTGTTTTTGAGATGTCAGCATCAGCTTAGCCAGATATAGTTTGAAAGTATTGTCAAAATCCAATATTGTGCATCTCTACTATATTAAACAAGACCAAAATAAAAAAAACTGTCATTTTCATAACTGAAGTAGTACTTACTTAAGCTTTTCTGGATGGTTGATTCATTAACTAATCAGCCTAAATCAAAATTACCCATGCTGTGATCACAAAGTGTGAAACTGCTGATACATTTGTAACTAATTTCTTTTTTGGGTCACTTTTATGGTTTGGAATGAAAAGCTGCTGTTTTTACATTTTGTAGTTGGAGTGTTCTGAAGAGTTGGGGGATCTGGTGAAGTCTGTGGATCCGACTCTTGCTCTTAGTGTTTATCTGAGGGCCAACGTTCCCAACAAAGTGATCCAGTGTTTTGCAGAAACCGGGCAGTTCCAGAAAATTGTACTGTATGCAAAGAAGGTGAGTTTGAAAGTATTTACTTATGCTGCTCTGAAAAGTGGTCTATTTGTGTGAGAGATCTAAAATTTGAGCACCGTCCTCTAATGCGCGACCATCTGTGCGCAGGTTGGCTACACTCCAGACTGGATCTTTCTGTTGAGGAACGTCATGCGGATCAGTCCAGAACAAGGCCTGCAGTTCTCCCAAATGCTTGTTCAAGATGAGGAACCTCTGGCTGACATCACTCAGGTCTAGGAGGATATTAGATTTCCTCTGATGCATATGTTGGATTTATTTAGATTTATACAAATTTAATTTCAGACTGAGGGATAGAATATAATGTTTTCTTTTAAAGGGATAGTTTACCCATAAAAAGGAAATTTACTCACCATTTACTCACTCCAATGTGGTTCCAAAATGTTGAGTTTCTTTTTTTTCCTGTTGAACACGAAAGAAGATATTTTGAAAAATGTTAGGAACCAGTAACTACTGACTTTCATAGTAGAAAAACAAATATTATTGGAGTCAATGGTTACAGGTTTCCAATATCTTTCAAAATATCCTCTGTGTTCAGCAGAAAAAAAGAAACTCAAACAGGTTTGTAACAAGTGAGTAAATGATGACACAATTTTCAATTTTGGGTGAACTATCCCTTTAAAAACAAATAAATGTTTGTTTTCTACAGATCGTGGACGTGTTTATGGAGTATAACCTGATCCAGCAGTGCACTTCTTTCTTACTGGACGCCCTGAAGAACAACCGACCCACCGAGGGTCCTTTGCAGACTCGTCTGTTGGAGATGAACCTGATGCACGCTCCACAGGTGCTCACCACAAACATCAGCGCCACAAAACTCACTTGTTTATAGCGATGAACTAAAAATATTCATCCAAGCAGCAGAAAATAATTGATGACAGTGGTGTTTGATCAGCTTTTCTCTTTAATGTGGCACAACAGATTGCTTTAGCTTTGTTAGTCTAAGCAACAGCAGAAGCTACAAAAATAGCCCAAAATAAACACAACTGAACATAAAAAAGAAACTTATGTGGATCATATTTTGTTTAATCACTGAATCAGTATTTCAACCATGGATAATAATGTAGAATGTCATATAATGTTGCTCTTACTTTAGAAAAGTAGTTCATATAACTTAATATTCAGCTGAAAAATAAGTATATATACTATCATAATATTCATATTCTTTTTTTTTTTAACTCTGTAAACTAGTGATTTTTTTATTATTTAATGTATGTTTGAGTAACGTATTGAGTAATGCGTGTTTGAGTACATTTTTTAATTTTGGAAACCAAATCATTGAAATATTTATATTTTAACAACAAATTGGAGTAGAGACAGAATTGTCTAACTAAATACAGTTGAAGGCAAAATTATTAGCCCACCTGTGAAATGAATTATTTTTTTAAACATTTCCCAAGTTCTGTTTAACAGAGAGATTTTTTTTTTTTCAGCACATTTTTAAGCATAATAGTTTTAATAACTAATGTCTAATACCTAATTTCTTTTGTCTTTGCCATGAGGACATGAGGATTTTTCAACATACTAATATTTAGTGCAAATTTAATAGGTTAATTAGGTGGAAGTTAGGGTAATTAGGCAAGTAATTGGGCAACAATTCTGTAGCAAATCAAGAAAATAAAGTCTGAAGGGGATGTTAATATTGGCTTTAAAACATAAAAAAAAATTCCATTCCAGCCAAACAAAAATAAATTAGTCTTTCTTCAGAAGAAAAACTGAAATAGTAAATAATGTGAACAATTCACAATCACTTGAGAATTTTTTTTTTTAAATAATAAAAATTTCGCAGGAGTGATAATAATCATATATCTATATGTTTAATTCAATTTTACTGAATTATTAAACTCTTAGTTATTTTTAATTACTTGAGTTTTGATTTCAGTGTTTGTTTATATTTAATAATTTTGTTCATGACTATTTTAATATTTTTAAGTTTTGTACCGTAACATGCTGTATTTGTTGCCTTTTTCAGGTGGCAGATGCCATCCTGGGCAACCAGATGTTCACTCACTATGATCGGGCTCATGTGGCACAGCTGTGTGAGAAGGCTGGTCTTCTTCAGAGGGCTCTGGAGCACTACACTGACCTTTATGACATCAAACGAGCAGTGGTTCACACACACCTGCTCAACCCAGAGGTAAAACACACAGTCTGATTCTGCTTCTGCTCTCAGCACTATTTCATTTTACTTTCAGTCAGCTTCCCTCCAATGTACCAAACTCTGAACTTAGAAGGCTATCTGTGCTGTACTTCACCAATTGATGGAAAAAAAAAACTAGTAAGAAACCAGGCTCAGCTGGGCACGACCATTTCTCCTCTGACCAAACGAACTTTGACGGTGGCGCACATGCAATCTAGTTGACGACAAACTGCCCTTTTGTAGCACAAGCCATTGAAATGAATGGGTTTCATAGTGCAGTGCTTTCCGCGTCCGGTGTGAAAGCCACTTCAGACCACTTCACACTTCACTTCAGACAAAACTCAGAACATTGAAGTCTGTCTCTGCTGCATTTTGGTTTTTAATGGTGACTGATGAATAGATATTTGTATAGTTCATCGATAAAATTCAGGATTTTAGGTTAAGGATTTTAACTTTGCAGTAAACTTGCGATACTAGATATTTATCATCTACAATAATATTTTTTTGTTTTTACCATTTGCAAGTTGACATTGTCACTTGTTTTGCAAAAAAGCAAACAAAACTATTTTGTCAAAGCTTTGACTGATGTGTTGTGCTCTGGTTGCAGTGGCTGGTGAATTTCTTTGGCTCTCTCTCGGTTGAAGACTCTATGGAGTGTCTGAGAGCCATGCTGTCTGCCAACATACGGCAGAACCTGCAGATCTGTGTCCAGGTGGCCTCCAAGTATCACGAGCAGCTCTCCACACAGTCTCTCACAGAGCTCTTCGAGTCCTTCAAGAGCTTTGAGGGTAACCATGCTAAAATGTTTTGTATATCAGAACTGAAATTGAGACTGGATTGTGTTGCCTGAAGGATCAAGTCTCAGTATTTTTCTTTTTTTTTCTACTGTGTTTGTGTATCTCCATATTTGTGTATTTGCTCTGACATGACCTAAAGGAAACCGTAATTTCCACCAAGGAAACCATAATTTCCACTAAATAGCCAAGTATATTTTAATGTTTAATACATGAAAATACTATACAAATAATATAATGTTATGTCAGGAATAAGGTTAAAATTATAAAAAATATTTTCTAAATATAATTTGGTACCTAGTGGTTTATATATTTGGCTATGGAAATAGTTGTAAACATTTCTTTTCCTACATTTAATTTTGATTACATTTGTTTTATAACTCTATATATATATACATACATGATATATTGCATTGTATTGTTTTATTATTAGATATCCTTTTACATTTCAAAAATCATTATTATCGATTTATATTTAGCTTTTAAAGGAATAGTTCAATCCAAAATGAAAATATCCTCATCATTTACTCACACTCAAGTGGTTTTAAACTTGTATGAATTTCTTTCTTCTGTTGAACACAAAACAAGGTTTTCTAAAGAATTTAGGAAAAAGGCTGCCATTGATTTTCATAATAGGAACAAAATTCTATGTAAGTCAATGGCTGCTTTTTTCCAACATTCTTCAGAATATCTTTCTTTGTGTTTAGCAGAAGAAAGAAATTCAAACAGGTTTAAAACAAATGGAGGATGATGAGTACATTTTCAGAAGGATTACTACCCCTCTAAATGAGAATTCTCATTGTATTTTTTGGTTTATTTATTATCTAATTTTAATTAAAGTACATCATGTTTCTACAATATTTTAACGTGGAGAGCAAAAGTGTTATAAATGTACTATTTGAAATGAACTGAATCATGAAAATGAATAAGATCTTGTGAACATTATATGATTGTTCTCTACAGGTCTGTTTTACTTCCTGGGCTCCATTGTGAACTTCAGTCAGGATCCAGAGGTTCACTTCAAGTACATTCAGGCTGCCTGTAAGACTGGTCAAATCAAAGAGGTGGAGAGAATCTGCAGGGAGAGCAACTGTTACGATCCTGAGCGAGTGAAGAACTTCCTCAAGGTGTGATAGCACAAAAAGCTTCTAAATTTCCATTTTATCTTTTAAAAAGCCCCTAATGTTGCATTTATTTATTTTGTTGTTCTTATTTTTCACAGGAAGCAAAACTGACTGACCAGCTGCCCCTCATCATTGTGTGTGACCGCTTTGATTTTGTCCATGACCTTGTGCTCTACTTGTACCGCAACAACCTCCAGAAGTACATTGAGATTTATGTTCAAAAGGTACATGAGGTGTGATTATGACAATGCTCGAGGAATCAGCTCAGTGGAGCAGTGAATAATGACTGACTGTTTTTTTTATCAGGTGAACCCCAGCCGTTTACCTGTGGTAATTGGAGGGCTGCTGGATGTGGACTGCTCTGAGGACGTAATCAAGAACCTCATTCTGGTGGTCAGAGGACAGTTCTCCACTGATGAGCTTGTGGCCGAGGTGGAGAAAAGAAACAGGTGCAACAATGCTGTGTTAAAAATTTTTTTTAATCAACAATTTGCTGATCATATGTAAACTGAAAATGCTTTGTACTTATTATTTTAATAAATAATAGATTTTGTAACACATTTCCAGTTTAACCCCATAACCTAAATTGTACAGATGGAAAAAAAAAACACATTTAATTGTCAGTAAAATGTTATTGGCAGTGAACAAGTAGGAACAAGTAGAAAATACCTGTATTTGCTTTTCCTGTGAGCATGTGCGGTTTATGATTAGATAAGATTTTAGGTTCATAAATGGAATATGCACAGTGTAATATTGAACTTTTTTCATTTCAATTCATCTTTATTTCTAGAGCGCATTTTAGTGTAGATTATGTTAAAGCAGCTTAACATGGATGAAGTTCTAGTAAAACTGCTTCAGTTTAGTTGAGTTCAGTGTAATGCAAATGTCACTGTTGAAAGCCAGAACACTGAAGAGCAACTCCATCGGTGTAAATCAAAGGCGACAGTGGTGAGGAACAAACTTCTCCAGTTGACAGAAGTGAATGAAAAAAAAACCCTTGAAAGAAATCAGCCTCAGCTGGGCATGACCATTTCTCCTCTGGCCAAACATTTTGTGCAGAGAACTTTGACTGCGGCGCACATGCAAACTAGTTGACAACAAATTGCCCTTTTGTGGCACAGGCCATTGAAATGAATGGGTTTCATATTGCAGCAATTTCCACGTCCGGTGTGAAAAAGTTTTCAGACAATTGTTTTTGATCACTTATTTATATAAAGAGAGAGAGCAATGTTTATATGCTAGGTATGTAAATTAGGGCTGTCAGCATTCACATGTTAAAGGAATAGTTCACCCAAAGATGAAAATTCTGCCATCTGTTTACTCACCCTTGACTTGTTACAAACCAGTTAGAATTTTTTTGTTCTGTTGTGCGTTCTTCAAAATTTTGTCTTTGTGTTCAACAGAACAAAAAGAAAACTCAAACAGGTTTGTAACCAGTCATGGGTGAGTAAATAATGGTAGAATTTTCATTTTTGGGAGAATTATCCCTTTAACACATTTATTCATCATTGTTAAAATAATTAATCACAAATAATCAGGGTTTATACGGTCATGGAAAACCTGGAAAAGTCATGGAATTTTGACATAGCATTTTCCAGGCCTGGAAAAGTTTTGGAAAAACAGAAAAGCCTACAAAGTTTTGGAAAAGTCATGGAAAACAGATATCTGTATTCTTGAATATAGGTTAGTTGTCTTTACTACTTTTCTGTCCTTGGCCAATCACACACTCTCACATTATTAGTGCGGTGTAAGCATTATCTAAATCAATTTTACATAGATAAATATAAGCTTAACTAAATAGATTGATGCGTGTTTTACGATATGATGTAATAAATTTTAACATGTATTTTTTTTACTACGCATATGTAGACATTGCATGAAACATTAGGTCATGAAAATTTACTTGAAAGTCTTGGAAAAATCATGGAAAAGTCATGGAATTTTAGTAGTAAAAATGTGTATGAACCCTGAATAATGCAAAATTTGCATAATTGGTGTAATTTATACAGTTAAATTAACTTTTTAGATGGAAATAACTATTTTATCCCCTTAAAACAGCTTTACTTGAAATCATTTTAAGCCTCTAAACTTTATGAAAAATTCCCAGTAAATGTATTCACTCAATCAGTCCAAAACAACAGGAATGTACAGAAAAACAGGCTGTTTATGTCAGAGATGGCAGAAAGAATGGTGACTTGCGGCCAGTTTTTGGAGAATAAGTCTTTTGAGTGTGTGTTTCTCTTTAAAAACCCGAGCTCTGTCGTGCTCTGTGATTTGTTCATGAAGACAGATCTCATTGTGTGCTGTTTATTTAGATGACATTTGTCTGATTTGGCTGTTATCTGTATGATTCTGCTCTGTTTTTGTCTTAAAGTGATTGTTTTGATCTCTGACAGACTGAAGCTGCTTCTGCCATGGCTGGAAGCCCGTATCCATGAGGGCTGTGAGGAACCTGCTACCCATAATGCCCTGGCTAAGATCTACATTGACAGCAACAACAACCCAGAGCGCTTCCTTCGTGAGAACCCTTACTACGACAGCCGTGTTGTGGGCAAATACTGTGAGAAGAGAGACCCCCATCTGGCCTGTGTGGCTTATGAGAGAGGACAGTGTGACCAAGAGCTTATCCATGTAAGGAACAATGGGGCTTTGTTTCAGTGTTTGTTGCAAAAAGAGCTGATATGTCCAGTGTCTAACATGAAACAAATTGCTATAAATGTTTTTTTTTTCTGTCAATTTCGCAGGTTTGCAATGAGAACTCACTCTTCAAGAGTCTGTCCCGATACCTTGTGCGTCGTAAAGACCCCGAACTGTGGGCTAGTGTGCTTTTGGAAGTCAACCCTTACAGGAGACCCCTTATCGACCAGGTGCAAATTTGAGAATGACACGAAAATCAACATGAAACTTCATTGACAGTCCATTTTACTACCTTAATGTCATATTTTTTAGTAAAACTGTAACAAAAATTCTATGAGAATTGGGGATTGTATAGAAAAAGTGAGTGTTATGTACCATTACTATATCAAAAAGGTTAACGGGGTAGTCCCAAAGATCAAGATTACCCACAATTTACTCTCCCTCAAGTGATTACAAACCTTTGAGTTTCTTCTGTTGAACGCTAAAGAAGATATTTTGAAGAAAGCTGATAACCTGTAACCATTGACTTACATAGTAGGAAAACAAATACTACGGAAGTCAATGGTTACAGGTTTCCAGCATTTTCCAAAATATCTTCTTTTGTGCTCAACAGAAGAAAGAAACTCATAAAGGTAAGAAAAGGTGTCCAGTTTTTGTTTCAATTGACTTTAAAGGTCATTTTTGTTCAATGCATTTTTGTTCAACATGTGACGTAATTTCAACTGAAACATGAAGACTTGCTGGGACAGAGTAGCTCATCCCCTTTTTAAAAAAAACAGCCAATAGAGCTTCGCTTTTATCACAGCTTTGCTAGTAAGAGTGGTTGAGCTCTAATGCATCAAATGAAAAGCAAACAAGAAGCATCTTGAAGGGGGCGGGACATGTCACATACTAGAGAGCATTTGATTGGTCAGAAGATTTGATGAGAAACTGTATGAGGTGAGCATTGATTAATTTAGGCTTTTTGTTACCTTTTTGCAGCACACTAGCTTATTGATATCCTTAAGGCTAACATACTGATACTAACACCTAAAAAAACTTTATTTTGATTTCACAGGGACTTTAAGGATATTTTTGAGTTATAGTGTCAAAAAGTACTTTAACCCAGCTTATTTCCTGTCTACCACAGGTTGTGCAGACTGCACTTTCTGAGACCCAGGATCCTGAGGAAGTTTCTGTTACTGTCAAAGCTTTCATGACTGCTGACCTGCCTAATGAACTCATCGAGCTCCTGGAGAAGATTGTCCTGGACAACTCCGTTTTCAGCGAACACAGGTAATTGTGGAAGGCGACAGAACATAAAATGGTTTTCTTCAATGTTTTTGCTGGTGTTAAATATTGACTTTTCCATGTTTTTTGTGTGTTCCAGGAATCTGCAGAACCTCCTAATCCTGACAGCCATCAAAGCTGACCGCACTCGTGTCATGGAGTACATCAACCGCCTCGACAACTATGACGCCCCTGACATCGCTAACATCGCCATTAGCAATGAGCTCTTTGAGGAAGCTTTTGCCATCTTCAGGAAGTTTGATGTGAACACGTCAGCAGTGCAGGTACAGTTTATTTTCTCAAATGTCATCATTCATACTACGGGCCTGTTGTATTTTTGATTCTGATTGGCTGATGAACATTCTGACTGTGCAGTTATTTTCAGATAAATGCACAAACAAAGCTTTGATCACACTGAACAAATTTTTTTGTGTTGAGAGGTGCCTTTTTTTGAATGGTTTACTAATGGCCGTGAGCATTTGCGCGCAGCTTATGCGTTTTTGCTGTGCTCAGAGTGGGAAAAGCGAGCTGCGTCAGTCACATCTTTTCATTCTCCAATCAAATGAAAACAGAGTCGGGGTTTTGTTTGAGGTGACACCATTGTTTGTGTTGTCAAGAGGACTACAGAGACTTTTAATGATGGAGGAGAGACTAGTGGTCGCTGTTTCAAGTTATCCAGAGCTTTGTGACTTCACAATATTATTAAATATAACAATTTCTGCAGTAGCGCTCGTGACCTTGTGCACAATACACAGCTGATTCAGTCGTTGCCTAGCGAAATTAAAAAGCGCATCGCACTTCTTTTTTTCTTGTAAACAAAAAAGGCCTTACGTTCTGAGAATGGAAAATCACATTTGGAGTGAATGGCCCCTAAAGTAGTTCCAGGCAGATCTGGAACTGTAATGCTATATCACTACGCCAAACAATTTCAGTTATTTCTGATTGCTTCAAAGCCTAAAATGGACAAAAATCTAATAAAAAATAAATTGGCTTTGAATGTGTAAAGTAGTAGTCCCATACAGCAGTGGTTTGAGGACAAAAACTTGACAAATGTCTCAAAATATAACATCAAAATTTTTTATTAGGTGTGGTATAATAATTGGCTCCAGTCCATTGTATTATTAGAAATTAATACACACCACCGTGTGCATTATATTAATAATTCAACAGTTACACATTCTATGAAATTACGTTCATGTACTACTTGAGTTATTTCTCTATGGGCTCAAATCATTGTGTGTGTTGACCGCAGGTTCTCATCGAGCACATTGGGAATCTGGACCGGGCTTATGAGTTTGCCGAGCGCTGCAATGAGCCGGCTGTGTGGAGTCAGTTGGCTAAAGCACAACTGCAGAAGGGGCTGGTGAAAGAGGCTATTGACTCTTACATCAAAGCTGATGACCCTTCAGCCTACATGGAAGTGGGACAAGCTGCAGCCCAAAGCGGTAAGAACCAGTCCCCTGATTCACGGCTAAATCCATAGCATCCAAAGGTGTGGGGGGGTCATAAATACAGAAAATGGTCTGTTAGTTAGCCTTAATGATGTTTTGTTTTCAGGAAACTGGGAGGATTTGGTTAAGTTTTTGCAGATGGCTCGTAAGAAGGCCCGTGAATCATATGTGGAGACCGAGCTGATCTTTGCCCTGGCCAAGACTAACCGTCTAGCTGAACTGGAGGAGTTTATCAACGGGCCAAACAACGCACACATTCAACAAGTATGTGTCTCTTGCTTTTGATAGATCATACTGTCTTTTAAAAAGTAAACTATAGCAAGTATCAATTTATTTTTCATTTAATTTAAGTTATTTATTTTATTTTGTTTTGTTATTTTGGAAAATAATTTAATTGAGTTTATTAGTGCATGCTTTCATTTGTTTTTTTTATTTTTTGTTTTTATATATATATTGATATATATTTATATATATACAACTTTAAATAAACACATACAAATATTTTTTTTATACACATATTTGTATGTGTTTATTTAAAGTTGTTTAAAAAAACTAAACAAATAGAAATTCTTGGAAATTATAAATAAAGTTCTAATTTTTACATCTATTTTGCTCTTTCCGTGTAGGTTGGTGACCGATGCTATGATGAGAAGATGTACGAGGCAGCTAAACTACTTTATAACAATGTGTCCAACTTTGGTCGCCTGGCCTCCACTCTGGTGCATCTTGGGGAATATCAGGCAGCTGTCGATGGGGCCCGTAAAGCCAACAGCACACGGACCTGGAAAGAGGTCTGATTACACATTGATTTTACTGACAATACATGAGATGTTTCTTGTACTGTCCTTGCATTGCACTCCTAATATTCTGCATGCTTGACTTAGGTGGAATATTAATAACAGAAATGTTCTCCTCTTTTAGGTTTGCTTTGCCTGCGTTGATGGGAAGGAGTTTCGCCTGGCTCAGATGTGTGGATTGCATATTGTCGTTCATGCTGATGAACTTGAGGAGCTCATCAACTATTACCAGGTGAGCTTCAGAATTATTTGCATAGGCAGAGATATTAACAAGAGTCTCATGATCATGGTGAGTTTGAAAATGTTAGGGAATGACTATAGACTCTAATTTATATCCTTTACTATAATAGTTTTGGATATAATTTACAAATATATGAGCTATAAATACTATAGGATTGCAAAACCAGAAAACTGAAACAACAACATTATTCTGTCTAAAATCTCACTCAGTATTGAACTGTTAAAGGAACGCTCCTATATTGAGTGCAGCAGTCATTGTAGAGCAGCAAAGTTCTTGATTATTACACTGGAATGAAATAAAGTTCCCAGCCTTATCAACCAAAAAAAATTATGTATGTTAGTACACAATGCAACTACAGAAGCGACAAACTTTCAATAGGAAAATGATCTAAACTCTTTTTGAGTGAGATGCTAATGGTCTAATCTGATTCAGTGATTTATGCTAAGCTAAGCTAAAAGTGCTCCTGCCAGAGATGGAGATTGGCAGAATGGATTCAAAAATGATAAAACTCAACTGTTTAACTCTAGGGGAGTTGTAAAATGAGACTATTTCCAAGAAAAGTGTAGTGTTCCTTTAATAATGGTATAATATCAATGTCACTATGATAAATCACACTTTAGTATTCTGATATTCTTGATAGCAACACTGTTGCTTGTGTTATATTAGTTAGCTAGATGGTATCTTCTAAATATAAAAAGCAAAAACCAATACATATTATTTTTTATGCTCAAAAGACTTAACTAAGTTACACATTTATTAAATTGGATATATGAAAATCATGTATGTAATGTGGTATGAAAATGAACATTCGGTCATCCTTTACTTATTCTTAACTTGCTCCAAACCTGTTTGGGTTTCAAGTGAAGATATTTTGAAGAATGTTGGGAAAAAAGTTTCCATAGTATGCTTTGTTCCTATTTTGGATGGCAGTGTCTTTTGTTTGTGTTTAACGGAAGAAAGAATTAATAAGTTTAGAATCTCTTTGAGGGTGAGTAAATGGAAATTTTACATTGTGAATGAACTTTTCCTTTAACATCAGCTCACACATCATTAAAACAGAGATTATGATGCATGACAAATATTGCTTCTCCAAGTCTTTACCAGTAGTGCTGATTGATCCGTGTGGTTTCTCCTTCAGGACCGTGGCTATTTTGAGGAGCTGATCACCATGCTGGAGGCGGCTCTGGGCTTGGAGCGTGCTCACATGGGCATGTTCACAGAACTGGCCATCCTCTACTCTAAATTCAAGCCACAGAAGATGAGGGAGCACCTGGAGCTCTTCTGGTCCAGAGTCAACATTCCCAAGGTCTGAGAGCAGAAACCATTCTGAAGCATCTGTCTGGCTATATATATATATTGACTGACGTAAATGGAGTTTTTATATTCAGGCCAAACAAACCATCATTAAAAATAGCAAATGCATTATATCCATTTGTTTAGGCACTTTCTGTTTGTTGATTGATGGAAGAAATGGACGCGACAATTCTCATGTGTGTTCAGGTTTTGAGGGCGGCAGAACAGGCTCATCTGTGGGGGGAGCTAGTCTTCCTGTATGATAAATATGAGGAGTACGACAATGCCATCATCACCATGATGAACCATCCTGCAGATGCCTGGAAGGAGACCCAGTTTAAGGACATCATAACCAAGGTTTTTATTTGCATCTCTTATTGAAATATGAAGTTGTTCTTATCATGTAATGTTTTTATGTATATTGATCTTGCCATAAGTTGCTGATGTGGCAATAAATATACTAAATTGCTCCTAAAAGTCACGATGAAATCAAAATGAACACTACTTATTTTGATGAAATATTACGGGAAATGGTTTGTCCTTGCTCTTGACAAATCTTTATTTTCTTTTATGTAAAAACCCCCCAAAACATTAGAGTATTAAGTAAATGGTTATCCATATGGTTATCAAACTTAATCTTTGATGAGAAATACGTATTGCTAAGCACTTCATTTCGACAGCTTTAAAGGTGATTTTCTCAATATTTAGATTTTCCAGATTTAACAGTCAAATAGTTGTATCTTTGCCAAATATTGTCCTATCCTAACAACAAGCTTACACAGCAAGCTTATTTTTTCAGCCTTACAGATTGTGTAAATCTCAATTTCCAAAAATGTACCCTTATAACTGGTTTTGTACTCAAGCGGTACAAATCTGGTCAAGAGATGCATTTAAACTATTAATACCATGCAGAAATGATCATGAGTCTTGTATACATATGTTTTATTATAACAGGTTTTTTATAAGCACAAAACAAAAACATTGTATACAATCTAATACTTTTTATACAAATGATAATGATAATGCGTCTTGACTGTCCACTTTTGATCGGATCATTGAAAAATGTTTGTTTTTATCATACAAAGCTGAAGGGACTTAACCTTTGTTGTTGATTTGTGTTGCAGGTGGCTAATGTTGAGCTGTATTACAGAGCCGTCCAGTTCTACCTGGAGTTCAAACCGCTGTTACTGAATGACCTGTTGATCGTATTGTCTCCTCGTCTTGACCACACTCGTGCTGTAAACTTCTTCAGCAAGGTATTGTCCGCCCAACTTTTACTCAACATTAAGTTTTGTTTGTTTTTATTCAGCAAAGATCAAACCGATTTGCTTATTTCAAGGTTTGTATGGGTGCTGATCATTTTTATCTGGTGTTTTCAAAGTTTGTAAAGTGCTTATATTTTGGCTAAAGGGCTTGAAACTGCTTGAAAATATAATATTGTTGCTTTCATGATAGTTTATGTTACTAAATGGGTAATGATAAAATAAAATCTTTTAGCTTTTTCATAAAATTAAAACACTAGTGTCTGCATATGCACCTGTAGCATGATCTTATTTCTTTATTCAAGTTTATTTGCATAGTGCTTTTTACAATAATTATCATTTCAAAGTAGCTTTACAAAAGGTGCACATTATTGCATTACAATCAAAATAAAAAATGTTAAGGTTATTAGTTACCATAACTTTATTAGTTACTAATAACTTTAACTAATCAACTAGTAACTAATAGCTTTTAACAGTTAAAGTTATTATATATAAACATAGTTAGCCTGCAGTTATATAGTATTTAGGTGATGTCTATGTTCAATGAAGTGTATTAAGTGTATGTGTTGTCCTCTAAGTCCTCGGATGGTTGGCATCATCTCTTATTTTCTTATTTGCAACCTTTCCTTAAACAGTCAAAAAAATGACCCCTTTACGATTGAACAATGCATGAAATTAAAATAAATATAAATATTAGAAGAAAGATGACATTTAAGATTTTAGTAAATTACATTAAGGAGAGTAAATGACAATGTTCAATGTCAATGCAAATGTACCATCAAAATGATTCCTTAGTATACTGTACTATCGAATACAATTACAAATAGCATCTGATATAATGTATATTTATGGAAATATGTCATTTAACAAAGTTGTCCATTTTTATTTATTAGGTCAAGCAATTGCCATTGGTGAAACCGTATCTGAGATCAGTACAGAACCACAACAACAAGTCTGTAAATGAGGCACTAAATAATCTCTTCATCACAGAGGAGGATTTTCAGGTATACAGTGAATGTGCCGTTTGAATCGCAGTCTGTCATTTTATAGTCAGTCTGCTGGTTGGAAGCTTTGAAAACGTTTGTCTTTGGGATTTCACAGGCTCTGCGCACATCCATCGATGCCTACGACAACTTTGACAACATATCTCTGGCTCAGAGCCTGGAGAAGCACGAGCTCATCGAGTTCAGGCGAATCGCTGCATACCTGTTCAAAGGCAACAACCGCTGGAAGCAGAGTGTGGAGCTCTGCAAGAAAGACAAACTTTACAAGGTCTCTTTCTTAGTCCAGTCCACATTACAAAATGTTTGATATATGATGGTCATCCTTGTGCGAGGGACCACATCCTAAAATTAAGTCATATGTATTGTTTTTTATTTAAGATCCAAAATATATTTATTATTATTATTATTATTATTATAAATATGTACATCTTATTTTGAAAACAGTTGAAATTATGTATTTACTTATTTGAAATTATTAAATTTGAATGAAGTTTTTATGTCTAATTTATGCTAATCTTTCATTTATTAGGGTAAATATATTAGTAAATTAGATTCAAATAAATACTTTAAATAATGCAGATTAGTATAAATAACTTGTTATCGAATTAATTTAGACTGAAATGCTATTTTAATTTACTTAAATATGTTTTATTTATTATACTACTCTGCTGCTAGATTATTTAGTGATTCACTAAGTTTATTTAATTTAGCCCATTCACCCATTTCCATTATTACTCTTTTATGTTAATTAGTTTTTTAATCAGATTTTTAATGCATTTTTAATTGAAAAAAAAGTTTCATTGTTTATTTACTTTTATGTATTTAAATCACATTTGATGATTACTTGTATTTACTCATTATTTAGAACACATAAAATCTAATACAAGTACAAATATGTAAATGCAATTTTTAAAAATATTATTAGAAAATATATAAATCATAAAATATTAAAGTTAATATTAAATATATGAGGAAGTAATGGAAATTTAATGCATTTTAGATTTAAATAAATTACAGTTAAATATGTAAAGTGTAGATTAATAGAATTTGTATCTATTTAAACCAAAATGTTGTTTATTTATTTTGTGCAGTTTTTCCTCTACACTTTTAGAATTCCAAACAATCACTTGCAGGAAAAAAAACAGAGGTCATCTAATTGAGCTTACGGTCATGTTTTAGCAGGACATTATCTAATAAATATTATTTAAATGTTTGTTTCTGTTTTGTCCAGGATGCGATGCAGTACGCTTCAGAGTCGAAGGACACAGAGCTGGCGGAGGAGCTTCTGCAGTGGTTCTTGGAGGATGACAAGAAAGAGTGTTTTGCCGCCTGCCTATTCACCTGCTATGACCTGCTGAGGCCTGACGTAGTGCTGGAGACTGCGTGGAGGCACAACCTCATGGACTTTTCCATGCCCTACTTCATTCAGGTCATGAGGGAGTACCTCTCCAAGGTGAGCCTTCGTCCAGCACCTCCACTGTAGTGGAGTCTGGGACAGTCTGGGAGGATGGAAGATTCCAGATAAACACATTTCTTACATCTGTTCCAAAACTAGCCAGCAGCTTTTCTGTCGACAGGTTTACCTCATAATGTTTAAAGTCACTTAAACCAGTTTACGTAAAGCCTTTCAGTAAAAAATATTTATTATTTTAAAAAAATTGTGACCTATTATTGGGCCCACAAGGAATCTGCACATGCAGAAATCCGCAGATTTTTAGCCCATCATTGAGTCTACTTACTAACTTGTGTAAATGTGCGTAAATTTATATTTATTCAGTTTTTAAATTAATTTCAGTAATATTATTGACTAATATGAACATTTCTATTTGTTTTATTTACAATACAGTTTGTAAAGTAATATTTTCTGTCTTTTAGCAGATGTATTATATGAGAGACTTGCTTTGTTTACCAAACAAGTGGATCTAATTGGATTTGCATTGTAAATATTAAATAAAAGTTAAAAAGGTATTATTTTTATTTTATTTCATATACTAAGTTTTAGTTATGATACTCCCAAAATCATTCCGCATAAATCCGCAGATTTGTTTTTACAAACTTCTGCACAGAAATAGCAAAAAATGTTCGCAGATTCTGTCTGACCCTAGTAATAATTGATAATGATCATTTAATATAATAATAATAACAATGTTAAAATAATAATGTTTAACTCTGCTTAAAATAATTATTTTCTTTTTGTGACCCATAATTGGTAATGATAATTGAATATAATATTAATGTTAAAATAATTTTAATAAATGCTAAAACAGTAAAAGATTAAAAGCCGAAGTCATACATTTTTATAACCACAAGTGAATTTTTAGGCCTTATAAATAAATAAACAAACAAACAATTAGACTTAGTTTTAAATTAAAACTTTTTTCTTTTTACTGCTGAGCAATCCTCAATTAAATGAAACATGTACAGTGACATGCATGTGTGATTATTTAACATGATCAACTTTGATATGATAATTGTATCCTAATATCTTTTTATTTCATGCTACCATCATATGTTTGGGGCTGGTAAGATTTAGTGTTTTGTTTTTGAAAGAAGGATTTAATGGCTAGCAAGTGGCATTTGTTTGATCTAAATACATTTAAAAAGGCAAATACCAAAATTAAATGTCTTTAAAATACAGTTTATTCCTGTTATGGCAAATATGGATTTTTTTTGTCAGTTGTGATTTGCTGGTCAGGAAACATTATATTTAATGACAATTTGGAAGCTTAAAACAACATATTTTTTTACGCCAACATATTTTTTCTGATCAAGTTTAATTTGCCTTTGCTGCATAAAAATATTAGTTTACTCAGTGACCCCATATTATTATTAGTTTTTTATTTTATGCATTCATAATAGGATCAAATGTTGTCTAGGTAGGCTGTTTTGCTAGGATTTGGAACAGAATTTTGTTTATAATTTTAAGATATTTTCTACATGCAACTTCATTTTAAGTAAGTTTTATTTCTCCTGTCATTCATGAACAGACATTTATTCATCACTTTCTTTTATTGCTTTATAATTGTTCCTGGGTAAGATTAACTGATTTGAGCAGCCAGTGAAATGCAAATAAGTTAATGAGGAAGGAGATTTTGATTAGTATCCTCTATGATTTCCCTCTGTTAATTTCTTTTAACACTTCTGGTGATTGCTGCATTTGTTCTCTACCTGCTTTTTGCAATGCTGGACTGTTAAGTTTGCTTTTTTTCTTAAGCTGCCACTCTTAAATTCCCTTTCAGGTTGATGCAATTAAGGAAAAGGTGAAGGTTCACTCTTACTCCATCTTTAACCCTTGTAGTTTGGAAGACTGAAACTTTTGAAGAGTCTGCATGAGTTCTTCCCTCCCATGTCACTCTGCTGCTTTTAAAAACACCTTAACTAGACTTTCCTGGAGTTTCTTCTAGATTACTGACCATCCGTTTGCCAGACGCTGCCGTAGCTCGCCTCAGACCCGTAGATGCTGGAATTAGCTGATGAACGACACTAAACTACCATTCTGTTGATTATCGTTATTCTGAACTAAAGTTTTTTTTCTTTCATCTAATTCACTCTCATAGCTTGTTCAAGTTCCTCAGCTAATTCAGTTCTGGACTGTAATTAGGTTCAACATGAAGGAGTGACCACATTTTCACTATTGAAATTTGTTCAACTAAGGGGCCGTTCACACAGAACAAGTTTTTCTTCTCCAACATGCTACTTTTCTATTGTTTTTCAATGTAAACATGTGCTGGACAGACATGTTTGACCGTTCCACTCACGTCTCGCGTCTTTTGAAGTTTTTTAGATTCCGTGTCAAATTGAAAGATCTTCAACTTTCACAAGCAGCACAGCTCATTACTGTCAGGTCCAAAAGCAGTGGACCAATCAGAAGAGCTCGAAGGCAGGGCACATGTTATGAGCTTCTGCTCATAGTAGAAAGTAGGCACAACAACTATGTGATTTACTGTTATATTATGGCAGATGAGGCGCTCGTGGCTTTGTCCAGAATATTCGGAGTGCTTATTATAACATATTGTTTTCCAATTTCGAATTGGTCCGTTATTGTCATTATTTCAAGTTCATAATATCACATCACATGGACCTCGTGCTGGGTTGCGTTTTTTTTTTTTTAGCCCATTCCTGAGTGCTGCGTCAAACGTTTTTAGAAGCAAAGACACATTCGGTGTGAATGAGCCCTAAGGTGGTGCATGTTTGCTCTATATGCTTTTGAGCTATAATTTAGCTTAATTTATGAGAAAGTGTGGTCCTTCATAAATAGTTAATTTTAAAAAACCCTGTTGTATGCTGTAGATAGTTTACAGGCATGTGTTTGAGCGTGTTTGTAGCACCTTTGAAAGGTCAGGGATCGTGGCTGTTGGCTTTGCCTGCCTCTGGAAGCCGTGAATGGCTGTATAAACCATCTCTCACCCCGTCACACTTTCACTCTTACTCTGCCTTTCTCTCATGCACTCTTTTTAACATAGGAATAACAAACTACACCTGTGGCATGATCTCTCCCTCTCAACGAATCTTCAACCTGCCGGTCTCTTTAAAGCCTGCTCAACAACAACAACAACAACAATAATTCCTTAACTTTTTAAAGTTGACACCAGCTCTGTGTAGAGAACTGAACCCAAATGCACATTTAAAGGGATAGTTCACACACAAAAATGAATATTTTATCTCATGAGTATGAAGGTACTGATATACTAACAGTGAAGTTCCTTAGTGGTAAAATTGTATTTTTATATACAAACAAACATCTGATGAATATGTGTAATGTGATGTGAATGTGTTGTTCTTGTTCTGTCTTTTCTGACAGAAACAATGGCCTACTTCTGCATTGACCCCTTGTAAACAAAGTAGTAGCTCAAAACAATTCAAAGCACGTGGCAAGAAAAACTACTGCATACAGTGCTAATGACAAAAATAACATCTGCCTTAAGCATAAATTACTGTACTTTAAAAACAATCGATAGTTACTGCTTTTCATCTTTCGTCAACACCCTCAGTCCCCATTATATGATCTAAGATCTTTATTATTATCTGAATTATTGAACAATTTCTACTTGTGTATCACAGAAGTAAAGGAAAAAATATAACCAATGTTAGTAAATAATGACAGAATCATACTTTTTTATTTGAACGATTCCTTTAAATCATAATTCAATCATAACTCAAGGATTGGTTAGACACCCAGCACACTCTAATCTTTGTAACTTGGTCTTTACTTACTTTATCAGCTATATCGGATTCTAATATTGGTTATTTAATGGCAGTCTATAGGACTTTTGTAAGTTTCCGTTTATATCATTTGCACAATGACTTCCTTTTTCTAGCAGAGCCATCTTTCACAGTACCTGTCCCGTGAGCAGCGTCCTCCCATTTTAATAGTCACCAGATTTATGAGTAGATTCTTTAGTTCATTGAAGGTGCGGTCACATGTAGAGATGTTGAGTGAATTTTCATGTTAAAATCGAGTCATTTCATTGGGAATCTATACACTGTGGCATTTTGGTGAATGAGATTTATTTGGTCAAGTGAATGACCAAAAGCCATTTGAAAACGATTTTTATATAGGCTCTGCTATACTACTCATGACAGACTTTTTATTTTCCATTGTGAAATTTCACCAACAATTCTGATTGTGACCGCATCTTAAAAGGGTTCTGTTTTCTACATATTCACTTAACGTAATATGATACTGACTGACTGTATGGGGGACCATGTGTATTGTTATTGGTTGATTCACAGAGGACATATAAAGCCATAGTTCTTACATGTGAAATGCATAGACCAGTAGTTGACAATAGGATGCTTATTTCAGTGGTTTGTCATCGGGTATGGAGTGCCTTGACAAGAAGCTTGTCCCCAGAGACCTGCTTTAATAGCGTGTGCACCTTGTATTAAGCTTGGCTTTATGCATCTCCCATGAATGGTCCCATCCATCAGTCATCACCCCCTGTCTATGGGTGTTTTCCTCTTCTCACTTGTCCTCTTTTTCTCCTTGTTTCTCATTCTACTTTTTCCCAGGTTGATAAGTTGGATGCTTCTGAGTCTTTGAGAAAAGAGGAAGAGCAGCTTACAGAGGCACAACCCATTGTCTACGGTATGCTTCTTCATCTAAAACCCAGCAGAAGTATCCTGCATTTGATAGCATGCACAAACACTGGTTCTAGACATACGCACACTAGAATGGTTCTTTCCAGAGATCCTTTCTAGCTATAAAAGTGTAAAAAAAACACGCAACTTTCGACACATGCACCAAAATTTTATGCACATTTAAAGAAATGTGCCAAAATTCACATCACACGCACACACACACGCGCACACACACGCACTCTGTACCCAAATCACCAAGCTGAAGTATACCTTATGGGCTTAAGAAACAAACGCATATAAATACACTGTAAATTATCTGTCCAAATTAATATTATTTTATTTGTTGTTTTACATTTATTTTGTATTTGGCTTGTAGTTTTACATTTGCTTTTGGTCATTTGGTTTTGTTTGTTGTGCTTTTGGTCTTTTGTTTTTTTGTTTATGTAACTTAGTTTTTGGTTGCTTAGCTTTTATTTTTTATGTTTATTTTATTGTTTACTGCTTGCAAGTATGAATAGAAATTGTTCGAGTCATATAATTCATACAGGATTTGAACTTTGCAGTAACCTAGCAATATGAGATCTTTATCACCTACAACTATATTTTAGTTACTAATTTTTACGATTTAGTTGACATTCATACGCTTCGCAAAAATAGCAAAAAATAAAAAAAAAAATTTGCTAAATCATCCCTACAATAATTTCAAAAGACCAAATTCATCTGAATACATCTGATGTAAAATTAATTTACAGTTGCATTCTCAGTTTGTTAAAGGTGCTGTAGGTAAGTTTTTGACTGTTCTAAAGCATAAAAATACCATAATATGTTTGCAGATATTTAAGAAACATGCTAAGTGAACATACTTGTTTATCTGAAAAACTGTGGAATGTGCTGAAGTCAAATATTCTGCTTTGAAAATGTGTTTTCTGTGCCGGAATGCTGTCTTTGTTTTGGTTCTTTTAACCTGCCCAATGCCAGTTTAGCCAATTATATTGTAGCACCCCGGGTTGCCTTGTTGGAAAACAGTATTTCATTCATTTAGTCAGGAAGGCTCTTAAAGTATGCATCCGTGACCGAAATGCGACCTCCAGTGGACAATAGTAGACTCCGAAATAGAACACAGATTCAGAGTTCCACATGAGGTTATTAATTTGCAAATAATATAAATATTACAAGTGTAAACATTAGGTGAGCAGGTTACATTGTAACCCCGTGTCCGAACAACACGTTACGTGACGAGATTTGCAGTGATCAGCAATTTGGCTGTTTGCATCAGGCGAAACACCACAGACATTTAAATACAGCCATTCAGAAGCACAGAGTATGCACTCACTCATGAAATGGTAAGGTTTATAATCTAATTAATACATATTAACCCTCTTTAACATTATTAAATGAACATGCTGAATCACTCATATGTGTTTAGTTCTAAAGTTCAACTTCAAACTGTTTATTTTATTTTTAAGATCTGAGGTAAACTATCTGCTGCTGCTTTCAGTATATGGCAATAAATGTCATGTAAAATGGCATTCAAACTCACATTGTTAGCATTTAACACTGAATAAAGCACATGAGGTGTACCTGAGATGATCATTGTCATAGTTTTCTGTTGTTCACCTGTGAGAAATAGATGCCGTTTCTAATATCAATTCAAGGTGTTGGTTAGGACAAAAACTCTTTTAAATATGGAAAATATTCCTTCTATTGTGTGCCGTTGCTTTCATTTAGAACACGGTTTAAATCACTCGCCCCTGTTCTCAATCTGGCAACCTGCACTTGCCTTTGTTTTGATCCAGGAGTGCAATACCTAGTTCAACCACTGGGTGTCAAACTTACATACTGCAATTTCAAATATGAACAAACCCTATGTACATGGTTTCAGTACTAATGCTCCTGTTTTGAATGATTTTTCCAGGCACACCCCAGCTGATGCTCACTGCAGGTCCCAATGTGGCAGTTCCCCCACAGCAGCCTTATGGCTATGGCTACACCCAACCCGCACAGCCCGGCTTCGGCTATGGCATGTAAAGCCCTCCTGCCCACAGCTGTCCATCCATCTCTCCTTAAGTTCCTCACAAGCTTATCGTGGTCTATTCACAAGGTTATATAAAGTAAAACAAACAAAAAAAAGTTACACGTTTTAAATTATTTTCCTTAAAATGCAATGAAGGACTTCATTTTTATTTGTGTTGTCAAAGAAAATAATTGGACCACACTTTTGTTATTTCACATTCCATATTTAAGGCTACTTATATCACTAGTTTTTTTTGTGAGCTATTTTTTTTCAAGGGGGCATGGGTTGTGTATGTAAGTGGAGTGTTGAGAAGAGCAATTAACCTTAAAATATGTTGTGAAGCATCGGATTTGCACTCTGTCGTGAGAGGAAACTAATGTAGAATCTCTTAATTTTGATGTATTGTATGTGAAGAGCTTACACTGTCAGTCTGTTTAATGCATTTCATTATTGTATATTCTGAAAAAAAAAGGTTAAAGATGATATTTGAACATGAACGTATGCATCCATGGGTACATTTAGCTAACACTAAGTAATAATCTGATATTCTACACAAATATGTAGCTGTATGGGAATTTTAAGCGCATACAGACATGAATATAGTAAACGATTTTAATCCCTTAGCATAAACAGGTTTCCCACCCGATCGACCTCGTAGTTGTTAACATCTCATCATCCACTCCATGTGTAACAGGTGACCTTTCCTTGTATTGAATACAGTGCTCTTTCTTGTGTGAATCCATTTCCATAAATGAGCAAGGGATACATTGATTCTTCTGACTTCTGTGTTTACTCATCCGACTCTTTGTATAGAGGTTTGTGTGTGAGTGTGTGCCAGGTGTCGTGCTGTTCTAGCTCACTATTTGGAGTGTACAGAAGAATGAAAACACAAAATGGATACCGATGCTTGTCCACCTGTAAGATTTTGTGTGCGGTCTGCAGAATCTGAAAAAATTATAATAATAAGGGGCGGGTGGGGAAGAAATACACAGGAATGTGATTATTTTGGTGGCTTGATTGTAAATTGGCAAAGATTAAAATGAAACTCATCCATTCTCCATCATATATCTTGCAACTTTGTTTTTACGCAAATCACAGCACCCATTTGAGGTGTACACAGAATTGTTTTGTTACCTATGTTGTGGCAGAAGAACTGAGTCATGCTTTACTCGTAGTTTGTTCCATTAACAAATCTGCTGCGTAATTATCCCAATTTTGTACAACAAATTGAACTCTGATCTCTGAATTAAGTTACTGTGGTATAAATGCCAAAATCTAGCACCTAAATGATTAAGTGGTGGTCGGGTGCGACAGCATATATAAATTGTATACTGCATTAGACTATCTAAACTAGGAAGTATCATATTATTTACATTAAACATTAAATTGTTCTAGTTGCTAAGTAATTTTAAGTAACACATTTTACAACTCCCCTAGAGGTAAACAGTTGAGTTTTATTTTATTTTGAATCCGTTCTGCTCTTCGGCTCACTTTTAGCTTAGCTTAGCATAAATCACTGAATCAGATTAGACCATTAGCATTTCGCTGAAAGAGGTTTGATAATTTTCCCATTTAAAGCCTGATCTTCTGTAGTTACGTCGTGTACCGAGACTGATGCAAAATTAAAAGTTGCTAGATGCTAGTGGTCTAATCTAATTCAATGATTTATGCTAATCTAAGCTAAAAGTGCTCCTGCCAGACCCTGATCGGCTGAATGGATTCAAAAATGATAAAACTCAACTGTTTGACTCTAGGAGGCTTGAAGATTTAGGATGAAAAAATGAAGCATCTGAAAAAGTTGTTCTAAAAGTGTGTGAATGCTTTTTGCAAGTTTGTAATTATAGTAATTGTAATACTCACATGATTTCAACATGGTGGCCCCCATGAGGAGACCACCTTAATGTAAAAAAAGGCTGCTGGTGTGAGGAATATTCATCAAATTGGCTGTTCAATTTCAAACACAATAATAGAAATACTACACAACAAAAAACGGCTAAGATGACCTTTTTTTTAAATTACAGAAATATATTACCACATTAAAAAAAAAATATATATATATATATATACACACACACACATATGTACCAGCTTGTTGGTATCTATGTATTTGAAGCCTGGTTAAAATGTTACAAAATTGCAAACTGCATTATGGCGTCTATAAATAGTCATACTGAAAAAGGACACGAACTTGGGTAATTCGACAATGGGAAGTTATAAACTTCTACTGCATCATAATACCGGAAGCGCGATTGACAAAATAAAAGACCGCCACCGAAAATATAAATAGCTTTGTGGGTCATCCTAAAGTAGACTTTATATTTTTGTTTCCGAAGCTGGTGGCGCCAATACAATAAATAAGCATGTCTTATCAGAATGTTTAATTTAATTTGTCTTTAAATAGGGGGCAATGATCATTGGTTTCTGTCACTCTAAATTTGGATGAATTACAGTATGACGAAATCGTATTCTTGACTCGTTTTCATGACTTTTATTTTGAAAAAACGCCGCTCTCCACATCTGAACGTGAGTCATTTCCGGTGGCTGTTATTGTTGCTTATTGCCGCTGTCGGGACGGAAGAGTGGTGTCAGGTATGGCTGTGTTTCGTCATTTCACCTTACCACTGTTACTACACTTTACAGCCCTTTTAGTCAAAACGTATATAAACATCACTATACAGACGACGCCGAGTCTGGAACACAATCTAAACGTTGATGGTTGACCCAGAGCTAATCTAAACGGCTAATTCTTGCCGGTTCATCACCCACATGGACTGTTTGAAAAGAAGAAAACATAAATGTCATTTGAAAAAGATGTTTTGTTTAAGTAATTCTTAATTATCGAGCTCTTACTAGGAAATCTTTGGTTTACGTTCTGATATGAAGTTTCTGTTTAGTTAGGTTAGCTTAAGTGCTAGTTAAAGGTCCTAGAGCAACCAATAACAGGTGATTAGAGTCCTGTGGAAATAAATAAAATAAAATAAATGAATTTACTGATAAGTTTCTTAATTGCAGTTGTGTCAATTAATGTTTATTTTCTATATTTTCAGGTGTGTGTTAATTTTGAAAGTAATTGTAATACCAGCTCTCTTTTATTTATTCTCTATTCCATTTAAAAATATATGTTTTTTGTTTGTTTTTTTTTGCAGGATTTGCTTGAAATTAAATGTATTATCTTTCAATTTCTAAATATGTTTGGTGACTAAAATATTATTTTAATAAATATATCATTAAATATTAAATTTCAAAATGGGGTGTACTCAATTATGCTGAGCACTGTATGTGTGTGTGTGTGTGTGTGTGTGTAACTTTGATCCTCAAACACTAACAATGCCTTTTCTATATTTTCTCTCTCTCTCTCAATATATATATATATATATATATATATATATTTATTTATATAAAATAAAATATACATACAAGTATTTATAGTGTGCAGGATTGTTTGTTTCCCTTTTTTGCTTTGAATGAAAGCATCTGCCAAAAGGTTAAATGTAAAAGTTCACCTTAGAAAAAAAAGGAAAATGTGTTTTAAATAATCAGCTTTTCTCCCTATAAGATTCAAGGTTAGTTTAATAGCACAGAGTTCGTTTTCGGCTGTTTGTCTGCCCTGAGCAAACTTAGCAAGGCCTCACTGAGTAACGTTTTTCATGCATGATGCCATTACAGAGTTTGTTTTGTGTGTGCAGGCGCCTGAACTGTAAACAGTAGTGGGAGATGGCTGCAAATGGAGCAGAATGTGAGCAGCCGCAGAAAAGACTAGGGCCTAAAGACAAGCAGAATGGCAGCTCTACAGGTTTGTTAAGCTGTGAGAGAGGCCTGATCTAATCAGGACGCCACCGTGTAAGCCTGAGCTGAACTGATCAAGGGTCAGGAGGACCAGAGATTAACCGACCTGTCCTCATCATCACTCACACATTCAGCTGTCATCACAGATCTCAGTCACCATAAAATAAAAAACACTTTATCTAAAAGCGTTGTAGATGTTATTGTGAATGATATAGCCACATATTTGTTCACATTTTTATCTCTAAAAGGAATAGTTCACCCAAAATTGTAAATGGACTATTTATTCATTCTTCCTCATGTGGCTTGGCACATTCTTTGAGTTTCTTTCTTCTGTTGAACACAAAAGAAGATATTTTGAAGAATGCTGGTTGCTGGAACCTATTGACTTGTATACTTTTTATTTCATTATTTTATTTAATTTCTTTTGTCTTCAACAGAAGAAAAAACGTAAACAAGTGAAGGTTTAGTAAATTATGACAGAGTTTAAATTGTTGGATGATCTGTCCCTTTAATATTACTTTCGGATGTATGTCAGATTTTTCTTTGACCATTCTCTTGTTTTCAATCATAACCATAGGCACTGTACACTTTTATAATAGTAATTATATATTTTTTAGCTTAATAATTTGCATGGTTTGCAAACTTACCTTTGTACTTGGGCAAATGTTACACAAAAACATAATAAAAATGTTGGTAATTGGTAATAATTGAATGATTTTAAAAGCTCATGTATTATACCTGCAGATTCATCTCTGAGAGAGAGAAAACAGCAGGACCGAGAAGAGCGTCTCTCTTTAGTGTTGTGGAAAAGACCTTTTATCACACTACAGTATTTCTTCCTAGAAACCCTCATTACTCTTAAAGAATGGACATGGAAGTAAGTGATCAAACTTTTATTGTGCAATTACTTAATGTTGAGTGTTTTAGATTAATGTTGAGTGTGTAGAATAGCCAATTTGATTGAATTTTGCATATACAGCTGAAATCAAAATTATTAGCCCTCTTGTGAATTTATCTTTTTCAAATATTTCACAAATGATGTTTAACAGAGCAAGGCATTTTTCAAAGTATTTCCTTTAATATATATATTTTTTCTGGAGAAAGTCTTATTTAGTTTATTTCGGCTAAAATAAAAGCAGTTTTTAATAAATAAATAAAACATTTTAAGGTAAATCTTATTAGCCACCTTAAGCAATAATTTTTGTCGATTGTCTGCAGAACAAATCATCATTATACAATTACCCTAACTTGCCTAGTTAACCTAGTTAAGCCTTTAAATTGCACTTTAAGCTGAATACTGTCATCATGGCAAAGATGTAAGAAATCAGTTATTAGAAATTAGTTATTAAAACTATCATGTTTAGAAATGGGTTGAAATAATCTTCTTTCAGTTAAAAAAAAAAATTGGGGAAAAAATATACAGGCAGGCTAATAATACAGGAGGGGTGATAATTCTGACAATGAAGATTTAGAATTTTATCTTGGGAACAAAAAAAATCACAGTTTTAACAAACTTTTTTCAAATTTTAAACTTTTTAAACAGTTTTAAGTCAAACCACACCACAATCTAATCAGCATGTACAATTATGTCATGTGACACTGTAAACTGGATTAATGCATTTTTCTAAATCATGAAAAGGTTTTACTTTTTTTTATTTTATTAAAATCTTTTCTTTTAGTAAAATGATTGTGTTTTTGTAATTAAAAAAAATTATAATTTCTTTTAAATATATCAAAAATTGTTTTTTGCAACTAGCTGAAATTAAATGTGAGTTTTTTTTGTTTTGTTTCTTTTTTAATTTAACTACCAAAAAGGATTTTAGTTTTAAAAATTTAGGTTTTAGTAAACTATAATAACCCTGGTACTTGTGAAAGTTGGATAGATAACATTGTCATTAATGATTACTCGCATTATTGAATATTAATTTCTGTCTTTTACAGGCTTTGGCAGAGAAGAGGTGTGGTATTTCTGACAGTAGTCCTTTTTTCACTTTTCTCACTGGCTTATTCAATAGAAGGAGCACATCAGGAGGTGAGCTCAACATTGACCTTTTCCCCCTCACCATTTTGTAGTCAGATTCAGGATTTTGTCGTTGTCTTTTAAAAATTCAAGATCACTCTGTTCTAAAACCCCCTGCAAGTTAGTAATTTAATGAAGTAGGTTTATAAGTAAGGTATTAACTAAAAGCGAGTTGAGTTCCCAAGCTGTAAAAAAAATCATCTTAACGCAGCTTCTCTGTGTGATCTGGATGTGTTTGCTGTTGTTTGCAGTATGTACAGCACCTGGAGAAGAAGTTCCTGTGGTGTGTCTACTGGGTAGGCCTGGGTATTTTGTCTTCGGTTGGTCTCGGCACTGGACTACACACGTTTCTCCTGTACCTGGTAAGAGTTCTTATATATATTTATATATAAGAGACTGATTGAACAATTGATGTTTTACATGCATGCATTTTTACATGTATGGTTTGTTGGGATATGACAATATTTGGTTTTAATATTAGATTTGAAGTATTGAATCCGAGGGTTCAACAAAATTTAATATAGAGAAACTTGCCTATAAAGCTATTGAAATTAAGATTAGTAATGCTCAGAAATGCAAATTGGTAAAAATATACTAAGCATCTTCGTGGAACATGATCTTAATATTCTAATAATGATTTTGGGCATAAAAGAAAAATCTGTCATATTCACCCATACAATGTATTTTTGGCTATGTGATCTGTAAGCCCACCAAGGTTGAATTTTTTGATCAAAAGTACAATAAAAGCATAAATATTGTGAAATATTATTTAAATTTTTAACAACTGTTTTCTTATGGAATGAAGTTTTAAAATAAACGTTTTCCACATTTTGTTTGTACAGTACGCCAGTCTTCTGTGTCACACGGTCATTGAGAAATCATTCTAATATAATGATTTGTTGCTCAAAATATTATTATTATTATTATTATTATTATTAATAATAATAATCGGTGTTGCAAACTGTTTTTGTGGATTATACTACCATTTAATAGTACCTTTAAAATGTATTTACTTTTAATTGTCACATTAAATTGATAAAAAGGTAAAGTAAGGACATTAGTAATATTACAAAAGACCTGATTTCAAATAAATGCTGTAGTTGGTTAACCTCCTATTCACCAGAGAATCATAAAAACTAAAATGTAGTACAATTTACACAAAACACGGTCGCTACATTGATAATTATCTATAGATAATTATCTATAAATCTATAAGTATAATTATATATAAGTATCACCTGAACCCCTGTGAATAAAACCAGGACCCCCTCTTCTCTCCCCCTACCACACCACACGACAACCTCAAAACATTGTGCAATACTGAGTGTGCCTCACACAGGTGAGTGGGCTTGACAAACCACCTGTAGAAAACTCTTTCATCTCTCTTACACTTTAACCAACACTTGCACCAGTTTTGCACCAGACACATTCTTACAATCACTCCATAACTAAAAGACAAAAAAAAAAAAAAAAACTAAATGTAATTATAAAAACACTATATGTAAATGTTATCATCAGAATCATTATTAATGACTGATCATAACAGAGCAGCAAGTCAGCGTATTTGAATGATTTCTGAAGGATCGTTTGACACTGAAGACTGGAGTAAATTCATATTTGAATCACAGGAATAACTAAAAATTGACAGCAGTTATTTAAAATGTACACAATATCTCATAATATTACTGTTTATATTGTATTTTTGATCAAATAAATGCAGCCTAAGTGATGAGAAGTGTCTTCTTCAAAATTATAATAAATGAACTCATCCCAGACTTTTGACCAGTAGTGTACATTTGCAGAAACACTCACGCACACACACACACGCACGCACGCACGCACGCACGCACGCACGCACGCACGCACGCAC
>CAIGQV010019070.1:21982004-22027709 GCA_903798115.1 Danio jaintianensis | reverse complement strand
ATCTATCTATCTATCTATCTATCTATCTATCTATCTATCTATCTATCGTTTTGTCTAGCTAGCTATCTGTCAGTCTATTTATCCAGCTAGTTAGCTGGTTGCGCTATGTAGCTAATGTCAATTAATTTGTCTAATTGTTTTGTAACCAGTACATAGTCTCTGAGAAGTGGAAGGTTTTATCGTGTTGTGTTCAGACAGACAGACAGTAAAAGTGTCCCTTTCTGTCACGTAGCTTATCAGACTGGTGTTGGCTGTGAGTCTTCTGGCAACAGCAGTCTAATAGGCTTCCTGAAATTTTGGGCTTATTCGACATACGTTTTGTGTTCAGCGATGAATATTATGCCAGAAATCTTCAGCAATATTTTGCTAGTGTACGTGTTCCCTCAGTGTTTCATTTTGATATGTACAATTAAAAGGGTTTGAGGATCTAATGCAGTGTTTCCTGATTTGTAGGTGGATATTTGAGTACATTTTTGAATATTATCGTAAGGCAACTTCATTGTAGAATGTTTTTTTTTGTTTGCAGGGAAATGATTTCAGTTTGCTACTAATGAATTTTAGTACATGTTTTACAATAAACGCATTTTTCTCTTTACACCTGTTTGACAGTTATTTTTGTAATATCGCCTGATTATCCACCCTATTTGTAGCAGAATACAGCATTTTGTCCATGACTTATGTGAGACTTCTGAGCCCCCAAAATTAAGTCAAATTCATACTCACCCTTCATTTGTTTCTTTCTTCTGTTGAACACAAAAGAAGATATTTTGAAAAATGTTCGTTGCCAATTAACGTCCATAATTTTTTTCTTACTATGGAAGTTGACGGGTGCCAGCAAAATCTGAACTTAAGAAACTCAACAGAAGAAATGAACTTAAAAAAAGTGAAAAACCACATGACTGAGAGTAAATGATTAGATAATTTTCATTTTGGCGTGAACTATCCATTTGTGTTATTAAAAACTGTAGCCTTATGTCAAATATGAACCAGCATAAACGATTTTTTATATAAATAAGCAAACACCTTCCGAATTCAGCATAGGCCTATTACCCAACAAACACATAGGTTGTAGCGATGTCTGTACAACGTTAATTTTTTTCAAAGGCAACGTCACCACTTACGTGCTCGCTACATTGTTACAACGTAGAAATGTAAGACGTGAGAAGGCTGTAGCAACGTTGTCGTGTAACATTCAGCAACCGTGAGACGACGTTCTTGCTACATGTATTAATGTTTTTTTATTGGCAGTTTATCAATACTGCCTAGAATACAGGATAAGCAGTAATAATTTTCCAATATTGCTTAATATTAAATATTGTTCATTCATTTTTCCTTTTTAATTTAATGTCTGCACATGTAAACTTTTAAGTGTAAAAATGCCACACAAATGTATATAATCAAACTTTTTTATTATATATTTCACAACATTAAATACATACAGTACACATCTAATTATAAGCAAACAGTATACAATAATGTTTAGATTATATAAAATAATGAACTATATGTAATTAAACTAAAAGGATAGGCTAAATTAATATGTCAATTGAGAAAGTAAAGTAAACAAACAAGAAAAGTAAACAAGAAAGCAAATTAAAATGCGGACGCTGGGCATCGAAGCTCTGGACTGGAGAATACCGCAGACCGGGCAGCGCAGCCGAAGACCAGGCGTAGTTGTTGGTACGGAGAAAGCAGTCAGCGCCACCGTGATGTTTGAGCCAACGTAGTCTAGTTCCACCCTGCTGCGTTAACGTATATATAACAATAGGCATTATTCGGAGGGGTGTTATTTTCTCAAACGATGTTTAAGCTATAAAAGTTTTTATGATATAATTTTTGTTAGCGCGTTGAGAAAGGTCACGTTTTCTCATTACGTGCATCACGCAATGTTAATTATTAATTAATAATACACATTGATATTAAATTTCAGTAGGCAATAAAAATGAACTTTATATATAAAAAAAATGTAAATAAGACTTAGATATATAAATAACTGAAATCTCACCTGTTGTTTCAGTGATCAACAATTATTGAATTAGTGTAGTTTGTCGTTAAACGGCAGACCGCCATCTACAATAGGAATTTAAAATGATCATTAAAATGAATCTTTTTATGATATTTTTTAATGAAATAATTAAAATACTTTCCTTGCGAGCAACACGTCAGATGTGCAAATGCGTGATTTGAATTTTTGTTGCTATAGCGACATAAACATTGAAACCCCTCAGTCTGTGTTGGTTGAGAAGAGGCGATACTTGAGACTTGTGGTCTGCATTGTCTGCTGAAAAAGCGACGGAGCTCTTTCTTGAAGAAGACGATTATTAAAGATTTCTTGAAGACGACGTATATTTAGGGGGAAATCTAATCTGAGGAGATTTTTATATCTCTTGAGGGCACTAGTTTTAATGTTTGTTGTTTAATTTAATGTTTGGGGTTTGCTATTGTATTTATTTCGTTTTTTACATGAATTGATATTATTTGTTGTTGTTTTTAATTTCTCTTACTTTTCTTTTTTATAGGAGATTTTCGAGGCCTGACATGGGTGAAAGACGAGGTGAGTGTTTCGATTGTACACTCAACCCAAAGTAAGATATTCCAAGCCAACGGATCATCAGATGTATTTTATTCATTGAAGTGAAACAAACTAAAAGTAAGGGACGTGATTTATTCTTAGTCACAATTGTAATGGTGAGAAACTACAGCTGCTCAGTGGTAATTCAAGGACGTGGATAAATAGAAAGTATTGTTAAGTATTATTAAAAAATAAAACTTATAGTATGTATGTTGTTTATGTATGAAATATTCCATTCTTAGGCCGCTCCAGATCCAGTGGGGCTGCTTTCACTCAAACGGTTGGTCAGGAGGTTGGGAATCATAGCGCTGGTGACCAGGATCCACATCCACTGCCACACCCAACCCAGCCACAAAGCCAAGAGCTACCTGACCATTGTGCACCTCTGCCCTCTGAGCTGGCCGCTTCTGTGTCAGTGCAGACAGCCAGTCACGAGGTTGTGACACATGGTGCTGGAGAGGAGACCAAGACCAGGACCTACTGCCAAACCGAGCCCAGCCACCGCGCTAAGAGGTAGCTGATTATTTAGCACCTCAACCATCTGAGTTGGCTGCTACTGTGTCATCAGATCCACCTCAAAGAAAGAGGAAGCGGCAGAGCAAAATCCAGCAAAGCCCAGAGTATGAACATCCATCCACCTCATATGAAAGACCTGCCAAGGGGTCGCGAAGAGGTCTGTTATTAAACCATTCATTATGTTTTAAGTATTGCAACATGTTTTTTTGTGCTTAAAGACATTACTTATATCTTAAAGACATTACTTAGATCTTATATGTTGCAGACGTATATGCAAAAGGCCCATTGCTTGGACGAGGCGGATTTGGCTCTGTGTTTGCTGGGACAAGCAGGTCTGATGGACTTCCAGTAAGACATTTTCTTCATTCAAACAGCCTTTAGAAATAGCGCTCACAAAAAATAGGCAGGTGTGATTTACTGTGGTTTATCTGTCTACAGGTCGCCATCAAGTATGTCTCTAAACGCAGGACACACTGGCTGGAAGTTGTACGTTCATAAGATTGTTAATCTTGTTTTATCTGCATTCAGTCCTGGATCTAAAGGAGCATTTGTCTCTGCAGGAAGGCCAGGGTCGGCTTCCACTGAAGGTGGCATTGATGACCCTGGTCACTACAGCTCCTGCCTGCCCAAGTGTCATGCAGCTTGTGGAGTGGTTTGACCATCCCACTCGCTACATCATGATCCTGGAGCATCCAGTTCCTTGCCAGGAGTTTTTGTGAGGAGAATGGCTGGCTGGATGAAATCCTGGCCAAGAAAGTTCTGGTGCAGCACATCAGCATGCTGAAACACTGCGAGAGCTGCGGGGTCCTGCACAAATGGATGTCAAACCAGAGAACCTTCTGATCTCCACAGCTTCACACGACATCAAGCTGCTGGATTTCGGTTGTGGAGACCTCCTAAAGGACTCAGCCTACAGATCTTTTTCAGGTTGGTTTGCAATACAGAAGGATACTTCTAACAAAATTTGAATGATCAAGGGAATATATGTATGATCAAGGGAAACTCAAAGTGTTTTTGGTTCTCTCTGGCACTCTTCAGTATGCCCCTCCTGAGTGGTTTCAGCAGCATCTCTACCATGCAGGACCATCTACTGTCTGGTCAGTCAGGTGACGTTATACAACATCCTCTGCGGTTGTTTTCCCTTTAAAGCCACATCCAGGGTCACCTCCAAAAGCAGACTGCACATCCCTAGACAGCTGTCTACAGGTAAGAGATGGCGGATATTCAGAGATACAAATCATCCCCAGACTGGGGATATTTTTGATATTTTAGCTGTGCCACTGAAGACTGTGTTGTGTGTAACAGAGTGCCGTCAGTTGATTAGCTGGTGTCTCAGTGCAGCGGCGGCTGATCGCCCCAGCTTTCATGACATTGAGCACCACCCTTGAACCGTTGAACAGGCGGCCAATGACATTAGATGTTTCTGAACCACAGATAACGCTTTTGTTAGGATCAGTCTATATGGTTTTGATCATTTCTATAGGGTAACCAAGAGTGAGAAATAACAAAACTCAGAAACTGCAGACAGCTTCTTGAGCACCTAAAGAAATGATGAATGGACCATGAACTAATGGCCGCCTCACAATTGTGTTTTAATCATCTGCTCCACTCTGTGAGGGACTGTGTGTGATGTGTATGCTGGAGGAGCTGAACAGACAGCAACAGCTGAAACCAGAGCCAAACCCTGATTCTACAGAGATCGGCTAGTTGAGCAGGGTCTAAAGTTACAGATTATGTATTATTTTTCCAATTAGGGTAGTGAACAAAGAGACAGAATTTGGATAGAGTGTAAATATTAGAGTAGTGTAAACTGCAACAATTAAGGCAGGGAAACAGCACTGTAATAAGACAAAAAATCTCAAATAAAATACATCTAAGAAAGTCAGATCAAGTCATTTACTTCAGACACTTAAAAAAAAAAATGTTATGCTCAAAACAATAAATTCTGAAGAAAAACAAATGTCAAAGATGAATGTCTAGTAGAAATGCATAGGTCTACACTTTCAAAGATTTTAAGGCTAAAGGTTAAATAAAGGCTTTTACTATACAACTGCCTCTGTGTTTTTCCTCTTTTCAACAACAGACATATTGAACGGAAAGATAGACAGGATCCAATTAATTTGGATTACCTTGGTCTTTCTTACTTTACAATAATATCCAGTGGCTGCAGTGTTTAACAAGTGTCGGGTTTAGGGCTGCACAATATCGGAAAAATCTAACATTGCAATATTTTGTTATTCTTTGACATATATTGCGATGCGAAAACAATTTCACCAGATGACCTAAATATCTCTATTTGGAAAGAATTTATCATTTTAGATTGATTGAGATGATTCTGTAGGGGAGTGCCTCTGCATAAATTACAATAAATAATCTACAAGCAGGGCGACGCGGTGGCGCAGTGGGTAGCACGTTCGCCTCACAGCAAGAAGGTCGCTGGTTCGAGGCTCAGCTTGGTCAGTTGGCGTTTCTGTGTGGAGCTTGCATGTTCTCCCCGTGTTCGCGTGGGTTTCCTCCGGTTTCCCCCACAAGTCCAAAGACATGCGGTATAGGTGAATTGGGTAGGCTAAATTGTCCGTAGTGTATGTGTGTGAATGAGTGTGTATGGATGTTTCCCAGAGATGGGTTGCAGCTGGAAGGGCATCCGCTGTGTAAAACATGTGCTGGATAAGTTGGCGGTTCATTCCGCTGTGGCGACCCCAGATTAATAAAGGGACTAAGCCGAAAAGAAAATGAATGAATGAATGAATCTACAAGCAGGGGCGGCACGGTGGCTCAGTGGTTAGCACTGTCGCCTCACAGCAAGAAGGTCCCTGGTTCAAGTCCCAGCTGGGCCAGTTGGCATTTCTGTGTGGAGTTTGCATGTTCTCCCCATGTTGGCGTGGGTTTCCTCCAGGTCCAAAGTTCACACTCCAGAGACATGCAGTATAAGTGAATTGAATAAACTAAATTGGTCATAGTTTATGAGCGTGTGTGTACTGTGGGTGTTGTGTATACACGTGGAAGAATCTGGATGTGTTCTAGATATTGTGGATGCATCAAATGCAGATTTGAGCACAGTACTTGCTTGAAGTCCCAGAAGTCATTGCAGCTAAATAAAGGAGGAGGGAAGTGCAGCACTTCTCTATTCACCATTATTTGCAGTTTAGACAATAACTAATTCTCAGGAATTTTCCACAGTAACACCTTTCCATTTGTTTACACCTTTATTAAAATATTTATGCAAATGTTCACTTTCACTGTCTCATTTTCATATGCTTTGTTTTCTCGTTAAATTCTATTTTTTTGTATCTGTGTTTAGACCAAGTCTATTTCTAATCTTTGTTCAGTCAACAAAATTAGTAAAAAAACAAGCCCAATGGCCAATCAAATTAGCCCAATAATTAAATTCAAAATATGCCACTCCCATTTAAAAAATACATATTTTACATTACTGTATGCATTATACATGGTTTCCTGCCTGCCAAACGGTTAGTTACTTAAGAAAGCCACTGCACACACAGTCTCTCCTCTCCAGTGCCTTGCACCTCACAGAAGTGTGCCCTTTCATCTTCCTAGCAGTTTTATCAATGGTAGAGTAAAATATTTCAGTGAACATAATTGATGCAATATATCAATCTTTTAACCCATGAAATTAAAAACAGCCTGGAGCATGTGGTTAAAAGTGGCCCAATTCTGCAGGAAAACCAGTAACCAGCTCTTTATTTCTACTTCATTAACCTTTTTGATTTAGTTTATTTCTTTTTAGTTTTCAGCAAAATTGCTGTCTTTTATTTATTATGTTTGTTGTTCTATTCTTTAGTCTAAGTCCATTTTACTCGTGTTCGTAAGTTACAGTAAATTTTTCTATAATTTTTTTTTTTTTACATATTCCCTTTTTGATTTATATTTTTGTTTCTCACGTTGTCCTATCTTTGTGTGTGTCTGTTTTGTTGGTTCCTGAGTTATCACTGATGGCTGATTCTTCTGCTATGACAGACCTTCTGGTGCTTTAAGAGTTACCTTTCCCGGTGTCAAGCCTGTGGTTCCTTGAGCTGCTACCTAGTTTGGAGCTCCCACTTCCCTGACCAGCCAGCTCTGTTGTATGCCCTGCCCTATTGTGTGGACTGTCTTCCTGCCTCATCCTCTTGCGTTCCTGTTTTGTTAATAAACTGTACCCTGTTCATTCTGCTTCTGGGTTCTTCCCTGGCCAAACTGTGACAGACAAAATCCATTTTTCAAAGGTAAGAAATCTCTTTTAAAAATAAGTCCGATATCAAATCTATTTATAGTGAACCTTTGTAGTAGCCTTTTTTAAATAAACATGATTATAATATTATCATACCTCTCACACAGTATTGTCTGATTGTATGAGCATGCCTGGGGGTGGGGGAAGTGAACAGACATCATAATTACGCTGGTTTTATTTCATTTAAATTTAGAATTTCGAACGACAAAAATAAATATTTTAACACAAAAAGAGGCCACTCATCTGGCACCATGCAAAAGTAGTTTTATCAGTCTTTATGATGATAATATAACTCAAAGATGTGTGTAGCTGGAGATGATCTGTTCTAGTGCAGTAAAACTGTCCAGAAAATCCTCCTCAGAGATTCCAAACTTTGTATACTGGTGAATGTAGGCCCTACAAGAAAACAAGCACATTTTAATAAAGCAATAGAGACAGTTTGCCAAATTTTGCTATTCAATCGACTTTCTCACCTTGATGCAAACATGTTCCAAGCCTTTCTGACTATATTGTCCAGGGGTTTCAGAAGAGACTGGCTGTTACTGACCAAAGTGGCCGACTTCTCATATCCATTGAAGGGTATAGGAGAGCTCCATGTGCTGAAACTATTCTCTGCTTTAAGCCACGGCACATATAACGTGGGATCCTTAAAACCATCTGTTAATTGAAGCATTCTTGCTTGTTAGTTTCTCACACGTTTAGTTTCTAAACCAACATTTACTCAAGTGGATAGCATGCCCCAACATTTTATGCATGAAAAATATGGACAATATTGTTAACCACACTTTTTACCATTGACTTCCACTGTAAAGAAAAAAACTTGTTGATGGGAACTAAGTGGGAAATGGGGAAAAAGTCGATGGAAACAAGTTAAAGAGTTCAAGATTTCAAGAGTTAAGATGCGAAAGCCATCTAAAATTTTATTCTGCCTCCTATGTTTACGTGCAGCTATTTGACTTAAAATGCAATGAAAAGAACCCATTCTTCAACATTTAAGAGAAATTACTAAACCTTCACACTGGAGCTTAAAAAAAATCTAATTTTGGAATAAATTTCTTATAGCATTAAACATGGAGTGTTTATAAAAAAGGGTCTGGTGCATATGGAGAGGAAAAGAGTGTTTCCTACAGTCCAATTTCTCCAATAAAAAAAAAATGCATGTAAATGGCTGGAAGAATATTGGAAGTTTACTTGCCTGTAACTGCAGTAGACACGTCTTTCCCCCGCAGTATTAAAAGATTAGCAAGTGACAAATTGAAACCTTTATGCCTGATGTTTGTCACACTCTCTGCTCCAGATGGGACCACTGATGGAACATTTACTGTCCAGTCAATCCCTTTAAGAAAGAATCTTTTAGTAGACAATTGCTGAAAGGCAGTTCACAGAAATAAATGAACATTTACTCAGTGTTTACTCTGCATTATTTTAAAGAATGTTGGAAACTGGCACCAAAAAAGCTGAAAAAGAAAGGATGTCCATGGCTACCAGTTTCCAACTTTCTTCAAAATATCTGTTTTCAAGGAAACTCAAACATGTTTAGAACAAGTACAGAGTAAATGATGAGGTTTTTTATTTTGGGTGAACTATCCCTTAATGTAATATTTAGCATTTCTTCTATTTTGTGTTGTTTCTAAAGGATCCTTCATAACAGTACATGGACTTATGTCATCATAGCACTCACCTTCCTCCATCCTAGCACTAGCAATTAGCATCTGGCGCAGATGCTTGAGCAAACCAGGCCAGTTAAACACACTATAGGCCAGTGATGTGCTGGACATTTGAGGAATGTTACACAAGCTGAGCAGTTTGTACTCTGGGTGACACACCAAGGAAGTCAGCAATTCCCCTGTAGACAGGAGATTTATTTATTTAGGTTTTAATGCCATATCAGCAGCATTGGCTATATTCATGGCAAAACATATACTAAATATACAATATATAATCATATCGGTTTCTTAACAAACATACATTATACAAAAAAACATACAAATAGCAACAACACTGAAAGAGTCATATACAATCTTTTAGTTTGATCAAAGATAAATGTTCTAAAATTGCTCCAGAAGGCACCTTTTCAAACATTTCACTTAAAATATTTCCCGAATAAAAACGTTCTCTAATATCATTTAAAAAAACATGTTCTATTAAAATATGTTTTATCGTCAAAATATTCTTACACAAGTCACAAACAGGTTTGTCTTCCCTTTTCAATAAATATGCGTGTGTAAGTCTTGAGTGTCTGATTCTACATCTCGTATGTACTGTAGACAGGAGATAAACACAGCTGAACGAGTGTCATTTTTGTCAAACGACTGTCTGTAATTGATGTAAAGTGAGCAATTTGTACCTATGGGGTTCCTGCTGTAATAGTCAGGTGAATGAGCGGTGTAAACGGGCTGAAGGACGCTGGCCAGCTGGTGAGAGATCACTTTATTCATGTCACTGATGGAAATGTGCTTGATGTTCATCAGCCGGCTGCAGATTTTGTGCACCGTGTCATTTTCGTGAACCAGAATAGCATCAGAGAGCTGGTAGAGATGAGACAATGTCAGAACAGAGTTGTAGTTTTGCACGATCACCTGTAAAAAGAAACATAAGGATAAAAACAGTCATTAGAATGAAATCTAATGCAAATAATTAAGCTTTTATTTAAAATATAGTTCAAAACACTTCCCCAGATCTTAGAAATATTATCTTTACATTTATGTTGGTCTACTATGGCTTTCAAAACTGCAAGACACCACAGATGAATAAAGTTAATCTTATAGATTTCAATTAATAAAAACCAGTGGAAGGACCCACTAAAAATGTGTGTATGTGTATACAAATTTTGATTTAAAGGTAAAGTTTTTTTTTTAGCCGGAAATGACTCAGGCTTCTCCCAAAAGATAATAAGATAATATACACCATTGTGGAAAAATTTATTTCTCAGCTTTTATTTACATTTGAACAAAAACTAATGTAATGTTTGGTGCTGAAGGTAAAATAAACAGAATTTTACCCTCATTTAGATTTTTTTCTTCACAAAAGTTAACATTAAAATAACTTTATTATTAATCATATGTATATCAAATCACTGTTGTTAAACATAATTAGATGCAAACACTAAAAATAGTATGTTTCGTCTTGTAAAGTGTGTAAATGCGTCTGGGTCAGTGTAAAATGTGGCATAATCTAATGCAACAGTTTCATTTTGTTGACATAATAATTAAAGGTTATTACAGAGCAGGGTTTTTCGATATCTATATTTATCACTTCATGAATCAGAAAAACCTATTGAAAACGAGTTAAATATTATAAAAATGTTATAATATTATATAAATCAGGCAAATGGTGTATGAACAAACATTCAGAATATAACTGTACAATAGTTTTTACATTGCCCAAATTTGACTTATCTAAAGTGTGTAATAAAATAACCTTTTTTTCCCCTAGTAGTCTAATATTTTGACATTTGGTCTAAAATAGCTCTATAATTGTCATATGGTGTAACCATCATTTGCGTAACAAAGCATTTTCTTTAAAATTTCAATATCGTACATAATTTAAAGCAAAAAAAAAACCTAAAGCATGCATTATTTACATGGCATTATATCATCCAAATACATGATCTTGTTATTGTAAATGTGCAAACAAATCATGTATGTGTGCTAGCTGATCACTAACATTATATTTAATGTATCCATGGACACATTCCTATTCAGTCGTGTTTTATTTATTGTGTACGAATTATATGGACCCCCAAAATAACTGAATTAAAATGAGTTCTTTCTAAGTCTCCAAGTATACAAAAGTTTACAGACTTTTCTGGATATAGCAAATGGTGACAAAATAAACAAGTTAAACAAGATTTGTGCTTAATTTTACAATAAATGTTCTGATTAATTGAGATTAAATAAATACATTGACCGTCCTAATTCAAATGCAAAAAAGCCCACTACCTCACCAGATCCATAGGGCCAGGTGACTTGATTTAGGATGAAGGACTGTGGGTAAAGATCCCTCAGACATTGAGTGATGTAGGTGCCCACACCAGAGCCAGTGCCGCCTGCAACACTCATCATGGTGAAGATCCCGGCCAGACGATCACAGCGCTCCACCTCCATCCGCACCAGATCCTCCACAGCCTCCTCGTGATGAGGACCATGAACACAGAACCTGCAGACAACCACAATAAGCTCAGACATCATCACAAACACATCAAACACTCAAAAGCGGATCTTCTTACCCATTAGCCCAGTTGTTTCCAGAGCCCTGCTTCTGGGAGAAATGTGCTTTGTCTCCATACCTCCATCTTCCAGATTTTGAAGCCTTGGCTATGGCCTGAGAGATTACTTTGGGCTCCATATCTACAAGTACTGACCGTGCCACGAGCTCTGAAACATAAAATGCCCTTATGAAAATTAATCATGGTTTTACTACATAAAAAAAAAGATATTATATTTAAACCATAGTAACCACTGATTAACCATGCTACAGTTTAACCATGGCGTTTGTAGTAAAACTGTTTTACTATACAAAAATCACAAGGAAGCTAATAAATATCAAATATCAAAGCTGTATTAGAAAACATAAGTGAGCTAAACGTACCTCCATTGGAGTTTTCATAGAAGAATCTCTCGTCGCTGCATTGCTTGTACTTCTTTCGGTTTGCTCCATTTGAATCATCGCTTATGACATTGAATAGCTCGTGTCCTATTTGGTTTCCACACTGACCCAACTGTAAGCTTACAACCGACATATCTCAGAATTAAACATTATGCCACCATAGCGCTGTGTGTATAAAGTTATTATAAACTAGGAGTGTTTCACTTATATTAACGGGGTGACATTACTGTAAGGAGCGAAAAAACAACTATAAGAAATACACAATATCAAATAACTTTACGTCTCTAAGGTTACTGTCTTTTATGAAGTAGAAGCCGATCATCTGTGTTTACGGTTAAAGGCGGTGTCGGTTTGTAAGCGTCGGTACTGATGCATGATGGGAAGTGGAGTAAAACAAAACCCGTATCACCAGCAGATGGCGCACAAAACATTTTCTGCGACTCACTTGTTCTACTTTTGTATTTATGTACAAAATCACATTTATATTGTTTTATTTTTATTTTGTAAGACTTTGGATAATTTTTGATTAATATTTAGCCTATGTTGGTCTTTTTGTTCTCCAGTTCTATTGCTTTGTAATTTTCTGTATTCATAGAGAAAAAAGCATATTTTTGCATTTCCATTAGAGTGATTGATTTACCCGCAAATTTATCTGTAATCATCTATTTGTAGTTAAATAATAATATTATTTTACAGAAATAACCGTTATCTATTATTCTATTACTTTGAAATTATCTTTATTCATAATTAAATAACATTTTTATTTTGATGAACCAACCAGCATAACATTTTTAAGCATAAATTAAAATTTGTGCAACAAACAGTAATTTTTATTTATTCAAAATTTGAATTTATATATATATATATATATATATAGACACTAAATATTTATTGTTTCAATTTAATAGAGGACACAATTTACCAAAATATATAATATATATCCCCTTTCACAGGATTTTTTTTGCAATTATTCATTAAACATATTTCAAGCAAACACAGATAGATAGATAGACAGACAGACAGACAGACAGACAGACAGACAGACAGACAACATTCTAAGTAATTGATAATAATTTATATCGTATATATTTTTGTTATATTATGGTATACTGCTTCAATCTTTGAAAGTTACACACCCCGTCAGATAATAAAGGCCGTTTGTACGCGGAGCGCGAGTATTTTCCCGCATTCCTCCGCGCGGGGGTGTCTGTCAGTCAGTTCAGTTCGCGTCCATGCCGGTCATGGCGACGGTGCGTTCATGTCCATGAGGCGGGAAGCGCGAGACCCACACGCGGTTTGAAGTGATCCCAGGCGCGAAACCAACGATGGCTGGCGTTTTCGACATCGATCTGGACCAGCCAGAGGAGAATGTGTCCGATGACGAACTGGAGGAGGTAAGGGATAGCTAATTTTTGGAGTAAACTGCACGCGGGAGTGTTTCTCCACCCGGGGCAGGCAGAGCGCAGGCCTGAGGCCCGAGAAACAGCGGCGGCTGCTACTGTGTGTTATGCTAACATGCTAACACGACCACCGTACAGTGTGTTTAATGTACTGAGTAACGGTGATATTATGCCTGTCAGCACGTGTGACAGAGATATAACAGTTTTAGTAGCGGAAACGTGCTTTTTGTGTAGTAGCTTAAGATAAGAGATGTAGATAATAGGTTTGTGTGCAAGCTGACTACTTGGCTGTACAGTATAGTACAGTGACGTTACAGTTGTGGCAATTTAAAGGGCTGGACGTATGTGTTGCCTTTCTTGTACTACATGGCAACGCTGCTTGCTTTAGATGTATATTAATTTCCTCGTGCGTATTGCTTTAAATTATAACATGACATGGGCTGTGTGTCTTTTTATATTTGCAAGGATCGGTCATTTAGGTTTGCAGCACCATAGATGGTGCATGTCACCTTATGGGATCTCTGGGAATAGTATTGCGAAATCTGAGCCCTTGCGCTTTCGTGTTCAGACTGGAAGAGCTGCCAACTGTTGCCTCGTAACGTTATCTGCTCGTGCATTGATTATCTCCCCACCCAACAGAGCTGTTGCAGAGAATTGAGCTTTTATTGATCCTGCATTTAACTCTTCTTTTCTGCAGGCTCAGATCAATGAGCTCATGGACCAGTGCAGTGGCTTTGAGTTGTAAGTATGTTTTGTAATAAACATTTTATATGTTTCTGATTTAAGTAACATCAAACGTCCATTATTAAAAAAAATCTGAAAATATAATTATGAATATTTTCAAGTATATTTATTATCCAGTATCAGTTTTGATGATAACTACCAACAATGCATACATTTTAATCATCTATACAGTTTGTTTATATGCCACTGTTATTTTTAATAATAAAAGAGCAAAATCAAACTAAAATTATTAATCTGCGAAGCAGATTTTTTACAAAAAAATATTACAGACTTGGATAATTCTGTGATCAGAAACGATATTAATTCAGATATGTTAATATTTGCACGTGTATTAGGGCTCCACGATAATGAAAAATACTGTCGTTGTGATATTGAATATATAATTTCACCAGATCAAATTAATATTTCTATTTGGAAAGAATTCATAATTTTCGAAACCTTGGGATGATTTTGTACGGTAGTGCATTTACATAAAATAAACCAATCACAAACATTGAGAGATATAGTAGAGCAACGATACTGTACAAATAAAATATATAGTGCCATATGAATTTCTGGAAGTCTAGCAATATTTAGATACTCAATGTAAAATAACACCATATAATCTTCATCATATATATACATAAATGTAATCAATTTTCTGTAAAGTAAAATTTTTATTTTTATTTTTTATGCCTCAATATTTTTAAACTGAATTAAATGATAAAAACACACATAAATAATAAATGTTTTGGTAACTTTGTTTAAACGTTGCAAATACTCCACAAATCATGAGTGTTTTCAGTTGTGTTTTTCCAATTCTGGTCTATAATAATACTGACTCAACATTGCAGATCCTGCGATGTGACTATTGCGGATGTGCACATTGCGATATTGATGCTGCAACAATATATAGTGCAGCCTTAACACGTATACATACAGTATATAAACTGCTACTTGCATACCAATACATAATGGCAATTTCTCTATATTTACATATAAAACAACTTCTGATATCCATACCTATACACCCACTTAATCATAATTACATGAGTAATTAATTTTGCATTCAGTGCTCAAAAGCAAAACACAAAAAACCTAATTTGTAAACTAATTTGTATTGAAATTGAGTTTGTCCAAAAATGATCCTTAAACAATTACTGAACTTGCCTTTTAAAAGTAATTTCGAAAAAAAAAAGTTGGGGAAAAATTATTTATTATTTTGATTATTTGGCTTCTTTTTTTTTGTAATGAAACCAAAGCATTTTGCATTATGGGATTTGTTTATCTGTAAACATTTTTAACAACTGAGCTTGACTGTTTAAAAAGATCAATTAAAAAAAACGTTCTTAGAACTTTATTACTTTATTTTTACTGTATTGTTTAGTTCACGTCCCAGAATTCTTCATAAACAATTATTGAACTAATTTGAAAATTACAGGTTTTACATTTAAAAAAAAGAAAAGTTCACATTTTGAATCAGAGTCTGTTAATAAAGAACAGGACTTTGCTTGAATATTACTGGGAGAAAATATTGCAGGTTTAAAAGGTAAAATGTACAGGATACACAAGGGTTAAATGAAAAAAGACTGATGATAAAGAATGGACTTGGGAACAATAAACAGAATAAATTTTTTTATGCTGATTCTAATTGATGCTGATAATCAATTCTTTTGTGGTTTGTTTTTATAGTAACATGGATGACTGTGAGAAGATTGAGATATCGGAGGACAATGTGAACCAAGGCACCGAGAACATCCGTCCAGAGTGCTTTGAGCTTCTCCGTGTTTTAGGGAAAGGAGGTTATGGAAAGGTATTATTATTATTATATATTTTAAATTGTAGCATTTGTGTATATCAAGGCAATTTGTATTTACATTGTGGAATTTTATAGGATCTTTTTTTCTTCTTTCAATTTAGAAGTTTATTTATTTCATCAGGTTGTGGATAAGTTAGAAAGGGTTAAAATGGGAGTATGTTTATTGTAGTAAAACCAATGCATTTTATGACGTTTGTTTATCTGTAATTAATCAAGTTTGACTATTTAAAAAGTCAATTTGGAATAAATTCCTCAGCATTTTACTTAACTCTTAATTCAATTAATTTAATTTGTATTGAAATTATTACATTTATGTCCCAGAATTCTTATGAACAGTTACTGAACTTCACTTATGAAAATATTTCGAGTTTATTTTAGATTTGAAGTTTTAGTTTTAGCTAATTGTTTAGAAATTGCATTAAAAAGGAGTTGTTTTTTTGCATTATAGCACTTACTAATATCAAGTGTATGTAGCATCAGGGTTTTTATCATTAGCTTGAACAGTGATTACAAATTGACAAAGGTTCTACTTCAATATTTTAAATAACCTTTGTAAAATCTCTTTTTTAATTTTATTTTTAATTTTAAAAAAATCATTTTCTTTAATTAAATAGGATACCTACAATTATTTGAATAATTTTTGACCAATGTAAACAATTTTAAAATGACTCTTGTGGCATGCTGATTTATTTGATTTTCAAATAAATGTATTTATTTATTTATTTTTGTAGGTTTTCCAGGTTCGGAAAGTAACTGGTGCAGCAGCAGGAAAAATATTTGCAATGAAAGTCTTAAAAAAGGTTCAGCATTCCTTGAATTCCCTATGCTAATTCATTTAGATATGACACAATAATTGACGCAAGTGCCTCAATGTCACCTTAATCTTCTGTTTGTAGGCTATGATTGTACGCAATGCCAAGGACACAGCGCATACTAAAGCGGAGCGGAATATCTTAGAGGAAGTCAAGCATCCTTTCATCGTTGATCTAATCTATGCCTTTCAGACGGGCGGCAAGCTTTACCTCATCCTTGAATACCTAAGTGGTCCGTGAATCAAGAGCAACCTTTGTTTCGTAGAGATAGACAACTTCTCATTCTTTCCACACTCCTTTTGTTGCTGCGGAGTTGCTAAGGAATAAACGCAACCCTTGGTGGCTGTCTTTTTTTGAATTTCTTTGTTTTTTTTTGGATGGAGGAAATGTATTTAAAGGAACACTCCAGTTTTTTTTATATAAATAGGCTCATTTTACAGCTTAAATAGTGGAGTTTACAATTTTTGAATCAGCTGATCTCTGGGGGAGCATAAATCATTGAGTTGGATTAGAGTTTGATTAAAAAAAAAAAAGAGTTTCGATAATTTTTCTATTTAAAGCTTAACTCTTCTGTAATTACATCGTGTACTAAGACTGACGTAAAAATGAAAAGCTGCTATTTTTTTAGGTCAATATACCTATGAACTAAAAATCCCCTAAAAAATTCAAATTGTGAGAAACTTTTTTTTTCTTCTTTTTTTTCTTTTTTAGGCCTTGAACTTTTTAGATTGAAAATCAAAAGTCAGAAATCGAAATAATTTCATTCAGAACTGTGAGGGAAGCTCAGTTTGTCAGGCCCAATTACCTTTTAATCTTTTCCTGTTTAAAAAATATAAATAAAATAAATTAATTCTGTACAAATTGTGAGAGAAACTTGTAATTTAGATTTTTGTAGGCCATGAGCTGGTCATTTTTAAAAAGAAAATCGCAATTCTGACGAAATAAAGTCAACACTGAAATACAATATATCCTTAGAAATTAGAATAAATACAAAACAGGAAAAAAGTCAAACTTCCTTTATATGACTCTTTCAAAACGTTAATATTATTTTATTGTCTACTGAAATGTGACAATACTGTGATGTTAGTAGTAAAACCCTTTCTTCTCTTGCAGGTGGGGAGCTTTTCATGCAGCTGGAGCGAGAGGGAATTTTCATGGAAGACACAGCCTGGTGAGCGAAGATGATTTGATCAGCAATTTAATGCTTTAAAAGTCACAGAACTGCTAAGCTCATATATAGGCATGGGCCGGTATAAGATACCAAGCTTATGATAACCTTGGATAAAAATATCAGGGTATTGTAATTACTGCTCTAAAATGAGTTCTTTTTAAATGGCTGGGTAAAAAAAACTCACTTTTTTCCCTACTGCACTATTCAGCTCTATAGCATGCTTGGGTGTTAGCATATAAGCGATTTTTGTTTTTTCAAATGTTTGCTGAACCGTAGGCTGACTAGTAGCATTTGATTTGGATGATTCTTTGCTGCTGGAGATGCTGTTGCCCTAAATGAATAATAAAAAAATTTATTGCGTTGTATTTATATTTACAACACAACCCCCCCCCCAAAAAAAAGTACATATACATTAGAAATGGTATAACATAAAATTGTAACGGTTTTAAAACCTTGACTTTTTTCAAACCGTGGTAAACCTTGGTTATCGTCCCATGCCTACTATATCTATCTATAGTTATAGATAGCAATGTAAGCATAGTGTTTTATTCAAGTGTCAATTTAAAAAAAATAAATAAAAAATTTAATGCACGCAGAACATATGCACACACTCGACATTACATTCAGCATGATGAGATGAATGGAGGTAATCAGAATGATGCTCAGGGCTTTTTACATGCAGCTTTTACCTGGCTGAAATCTCTATGGCTCTCGGACACCTGCATCAGAAAGGCATCATCTACAGAGATCTGAAACCTGAGAACATCATGCTCAACAACCAAGGTTTGCCTGCTTCCTTTTGCCATTTAGAATAATGTTATAGATTTTTATTAGGGATGCACAATATTTATCGGACAGATATATTATTGAGCGATATGAGTAAAAATGAGGTCAGATAAATGAAATCCGATTACAATATCTGATAAAGGGCGCTTGCTGGTAAATCAATAAATCAGTCTGATGTATCCAAGATTCATTTACTTTCCCAATGCGAGTGACTGCTGCTTTAAAACTGCCTGGCTCATTACGTCATCACCTGTGAAGTGAAAGTGTTTCTTCTTGGTTCAGGGGACAGGGTTTCCATAAGGTTTTAAAAAGTCTTAAGTTTCAAAAACAAAAAATGAATGCCTTAAAGTCTTAAATTCACTGAAATATTGTCTTATTTTAAATGGGTCCTAATTTTCCTTTTGTATATGTAAAGCTACCCAAATCGATCCAACGCACATCCAATCACCAAAAGTACATCTCAATAAAACTTTGAGCAACTTTTAGCTCTATTTATAACCAATATTATAGCAGTCTGTTGTGCATACATTTAGTTTGTTAAAGTTGTTAAAGTTGTGGGAAAAAAATAGTTTGTATACAACTAGGGTCTGCTTGTTTTGATTTAAATATGTGGCTAAAAAATAACTAATTAGAATTAGTCTTTTGATGGGGCAAGTAAAAAAAAATTCTAAGTGTTTAGCTTTAAACAAGTCTGAAATTTCATTCTTGATGGTCTTAAAAAGTCTTCAATTTGACTTGGGGAAAGTCAGTGCCTATTTGCATCAGCAGCAAGGTTTCGGAGAGAAGGAAACCGGGAATTAGGTTTAACACAACAAATATTACATCTCACTTGGAAGGTCATCATTGCACCAAAGCTGTTTTAAAAGAGTGTAAAAAGGTTTCCATTGATTGCAAAAGCTTTGCATGGAAAAACCTATTAGACCATATCCACAGGGCCTTTAATTTTGAATGAGCCATATCAGGCGCTTCTAAACTATCACGCTATTATAAACTCCATGTTCTACAAACTCCATAAATAAATAAATAATAATAATCAAATAAACTCCATGTGTTTACGATCTGGGTTTGTTTAAAATCTGTAGTCTTCACTGCCTGATTGAGACACAATATAAAGTGTGCGTCACACCGGACAAGGTCACTGCTTTAAATTCCATTGCTCGTCTTTAAAATATGAACATTTTTAGTAACAATATTTTAAATGGATGTTCTACACTCGTCTGCTGCTCCTGATGGCACGTGCTTTTAAACAGTTTTACACTTGAACAACTAAATGAATGCTTAGGACTATTTAACTGACTATATTTTGATTAAATTACATTATCGATGCAGTAAAAGCTCAACTGTGCAATTTTGAGGATGCGTTTTGCTTTTGAGGATACACTTTTTTTTTTTTTTTTTTTTTTTTCACTTTTCGAGGTTGATAAATGTCAATGCATTTTATGTGATTTTTATATTAAGTTTATGTATCTTCTTCAATCGTTCCTCGAATTATCTTTCTCAATTGTATATCTTTATATTAAGTTTATATATCTTTCTCAATCTTATGCACTATAGATTAAATAAATGTAATTTTTGTATTGCATGAAATAAATATAAGTATTTTAAAAATAAAAACTTTTTTAATCGTTAGTAATAATTTTATAGTAATAATTTTATTTAACAGGGACAATGCAGTGTAACATTGCTACAATTTTCATCAGCTAATGCTCCATATTTAGGCTATATATTGCAGACCTAGTCCCTGGTTAGTCTTTTTATACAATAAAAAATCAGTACAAACATCTTTAAAATATCTTTTGAATAGTGAGGACTGATGTTTACTGTAGTTTAACTAGAGCGACTAAAATATTAGTTTAGATTTTTGCATTCTCTTGGGTGCACAAACTGCAGATTATATAAACATTATAAAATCAATCTATGAATTTGATTATTGGTATATCAATATCTGAATCGGCCATGAGAAGGACCTAATTATCTGTTTTCGGTATCTTAAAGTTCATATTGTGCATTCCTAGTTTTTAATCATACATTTTATATTGCATACACTTTTGTATTATTGTTATCATTACTAATTTTTTGTATATGTGTTTATTTTACATGCTGACTATTTTCTTAAGACAAAATCTTTGCATTTTTGTAAAGATATTATTAATATTTTATTATTTGCATGATTAAATGGAGTAGTTTTGCCATGCACATAGCCACTCTTCCTTAAAAAAAAAAAAGATACATCAATAAATGTTGTCATTTAGATGGGAGTTCTTCTTGTGAACAGAAAAATGTTTAATGTTAATAATCTGTTTTTGGTTTCCTGGCAGGACATGTAAAACTGACTGATTTCGGGCTGTGTAAGGAATCCATTCATGACGGCACAGTGACCCACACTTTCTGCGGCACCATTGAGTACATGTAAGAAGCTTTTCAAGAAGCTTTTACTGCCTTGTAATGTCTAAATGGTTAATTTCCTGTTTTGTAAATGTCTCTCTTTGTTGCCTGACATGGCCGTGTGACGTGCATTTAGATGAATTCTACAGTAGAGTGAGAAGTTCCTTTATTTCAGGGCTCCAGAGATTCTCATGAGGAGCGGACACAATCGCGCTGTCGACTGGTGGAGTCTGGGGGCTTTAATGTATGACATGTTAACCGGAGCAGTGAGTATTCACTTCTTTTGAATGGGTTTTCGGAGGCATCCACACAAAAATGTTAACCTTTCATGCGTTTTGGCCATTTCTTTACAACGAAATGGCATGTCTAAAAACAGATTTCGTAGTGCATGTTTTTTAAACATGTTTTACGTATTGTGAGGGACCATATGTGCGCAGGTGTGTTGTGTTTCTTTACAAAGTGATTAGTGGCCTGGCATGCATAGTAGAGCATTTTAGATGTTGTGTAAATGTTCCTTTCGTGCTGTGCACTAGCTTGAGTTTTAGTGTTTACAAAGAAATTTATATTTAAAGGGATAGTTCACTCAAAAATAAATCTTCCATCATCATTCACATTCAAGTGGTTATAAACCTTTATGGATTTCTTTCTGCTGTTGAACACAAAAGAAGATATTTTGAATAATGTTGGAAACCAGAAAATATTGATTCCATAGGAATTAGGGCTGCTCGATATTGGAAAAAACTGACATATTTTTCTACAATATATTTTTGGTGAAGAATCACTGCAAAGTGTAACCATAAATCACATGTTTTTTTTTTTTAACTGTGGCTGCTGGTCAACTATAAATCTGATTCCACATTGCAGATCTTGCGATGTGACTTGCAAATACACACATTGCGATATCGATGCTGACGATATATTGTGCAGCCCTAGTAGGAATAAAAAATACTATGGAAGTCAATAGTTGTTTTTGTTGCCCAGCATACTTCAGAATATCTTCCTTTGTGTTCAACAGATGAAAGAAACTCAGACAGGTTTGGAACAAGAGGGAGAGCAAATGATGACAATTTTTGTTTTCGGGTGTATTATCAATAATTAAACGACATTTCAGAGTGAAAGCAAATTGACATATATTTGATTAAATATAGCCAAGACATTTTTTCTACTGTGGATTAACACTGATTGAAATTCTTTAAGCTTTCTGTGGTTATTTATCTGCTAGATATTTTTTCTTATTTCTTCTTCTTCTTCTTCTTATTCTTCTTCTTCTTCTTCTTCTTCTAAAATGTTTACTAGCTGTGAAAGTTATTATTTGCTTGTAAGATATTCAGGAAAAAATTATTAATGTTTTTTTGTTTTATTATTTGCTTATCTATAAGTTGGTGATTGTACTCTTATCAATCCTGCTTTCTAAAGACTATATGTTCGTTTAGCTATTTCGTTGACTATAATTAACTTTTTTTTTGTGACTATTTGTCATCAAACTCTCATTAAACCATTAGTAGAGTATTAGTAGACTGTTAGGGTTAGGAGGATATGCATTGACATGTATTTGCAAAGTTGCTTAAAATGAGTTGAATGTCTTTTGAGGAATCATCAAACTAAGGTGTTTACAGACACTAAACAGACAGAGTAGTGGTGTTTTTTTTGAAGGCCCATGCAGGGTGGCTTATATAATTAAATAAAAATTAATTACATTTGAGTTAAATTAAAATTCAATTGAATTCAAAATGGACCCACATTTTGTGACAGGTAAGGAAAGTTTATTTTTCCTTTGGTGAGAGACATTTTATTTTGTAATAAATACTGTTGTCGTTTGCGTTTTGCTGTTTTCTGGATTTTTCTTGGTGATTAAGAACTAGTTCCTTGCGACTATTCTTGTCCTTTAGTTTATAAGAACGTGTTTTTCTCATGTATATGAATCGTGTCTGAGAAGAGTCAACAACGGCTTTCACACGTCTTTCAAACATTCAAAGTAAAGTCGTGCATCACAAAAACACTGTTGTCCACGATTCACTCAGAACGGTTCTGTGTAGGGGTGTCAAAATTAATTGTTTCTTCAGTGCACGGCGATGCAGACACGACAATTCGGTATCGGTTCAGTAATAGATCATAACCGGTTATTACGTACTGACGTCATTTATCTCATATGCACTATATTGCAGTAGTTTACTATGGCGAGGGAGGCGAGCTCGAGTAATTAAAACACTCCAGACTGCTTAAAAACGCAGAAAATCTGCACAATTCACTGCGTGTGTGTTTTCTGGACACTCATTCACTGACACTGAAGTTACAGCAGAAGCCCCCATTTCACTATATGGAGAAACTGAAAGTAAACTCCATTTCTCTCCCTCTCTCTCGCTCTCTCTCTCTCTCTCTCTCTCTCTCTCTCTCTCTCTCTCTCTCTCTCTCTCTCTCTCGCTGTGGACCTTTGACCTGTTGGGATGAGGTAACTTTTCCTCTCCTCTCGGCTTTTACAGTGTTACTTCTGGATCCAGACACGAGCGCGTGTCTGCAGAGCGAGTTTTTTCCTCCGCATCTATCATGGATCAGTTTTGATCGTCGCTACCGTTTATCAGTGTCACTCATCGGTGAACAGTGCCAGAGCATTAGACCCAATAGCAGCCCTTTCTGTTGAGCGCGTGAGCAAACATAAGAGGTGTAAGAACTCACTCAACAAGGCTTAGAAAGGGAGCGGGATATTTGTTTATTTGCTATAAATGCTCATTTTGTTCTGTGCATGTACTTGAGTTTTTAAAGGTACAATTCATATATCTGACTTTGTATTAAAGGACAAATTGTATTACAAATAATATATAAACATATTTATAAATTTTAATACAAGAATAATTGTGCTGTGAAGTAAAATATAAAATAGTGTATGGAAAGCATCGTTGATGCACCGAGATATCGAATTCAACCGAATCGATGGCATGATAATCGTACCTCTAGTTCTGTGACTCACAAGTTGAGAAACACCACAACATATTTTTCACAAAAAATAAACATTTTATAAAAATATAATTAAAAGGTAATTAAACTAATCAACAGGCACTTTGTATTCTGGGAAGATTGTGTGCATTGGGAATTATATACAAGGTCATTTTACATACAGCACACAGCGAAAAAGACATGAATATGACTGTGGACAATTGCATAAAATGCTAAATAATTTAAGATCATGAAGCTAAAGCTGAACTCCTGTCAGCATTCAATTTGGATGATCCGACTGTCAAGCAGAGACCACACAATCATGCGGGCAGGATACGAATGTTTGTGAAATGATATGTTCAATAGTCATTCAAAGATTTGCTTAAATGATATAAATGTGTATTTGCTGAATGCTAATTACTTTGTTTAAACAGTTATATCTGATTATTAGACAGACTTATGTCCGTATTAGACAGAACTGAATGATAACGGTGAGCAAAAGGGAGAATGTTAGCTCAGCTACACTGGTGTCAAAATAAAAATCCTGCCTCAAACACATTGGCCAAACAGAAAAGCTTATCGGTCGATATTTGAAAAATGACAAAAATCGGTTGACCACTAATATTAACTCTAATGACAGCATTTTCTTTTTTTTTTTTTTTTACATTTATTCCTTGTACAATGTAAACACAAGGAAATCATATTTGGATTGAAAACCATTCATCTGATCAATATTAGAATTGGTTTAGGTTTTTGAACCTTACTGCAATAAATAAATTACTTTTTGATTTAGATGTTGTTGTTGTTGTTTTTTTGCCTTTCTAGCCCCCTTTTACAGGAGAGAACCGGAAAAAAACCATTGACAAAATTCTTAAATGCAAACTGAACCTCCCACCCTACCTCACACAAGAAGCCAGGGACCTTCTCAAAAGGGTAGGCCAACATTGATCCCATTTTCCCACCAGTAAAATGTATTGTGTTGCTATATTTGGTATTTTATTTTGTAACACTAATTTATTTCAGCTACTGAAAAGAAGTCCCTCATCTCGGCTTGGGGCTGGACCTGGAGATGCAACAGAAGTACAGGTTTGTTTACATAAAGGTCAACATCAATGGTTAAAGTCAACATGAAATGGTAACCCTTTATAATCTAACAACAATTTATAATCAGTCTTTTTTTTGAAAGGGAGAAGTTTTAGAATTCTACTTAAATAGTATATAAATAGTAATAAGTATAAACTATTAGCTATGAGATGGCAGAAGTGAGTAATAAGATCTTTTATTAATTGAAACTATTGACTTTTTAGTGCAACTTAACGTTTAACCATTCTTCATAATTCAGAAGGAAGAGCTGGGCTTTTGTCTTTGGTTTTATTTGCTTGAATTTGTCTTTCAGACTCATCCCTTTTTCCGACATGTTAATTGGGACGATCTTCTTGCACGCAAAGTAGAACCACCATTCAAGCCTTTCTTGGTAGCTATAGTCACTTTTTCGTGTGTTTTGCTGGATCCTATGGGTTAATGGAGCACATATGAAGTAGATGACCTGATGTCTTGTTTTGACAGCAATCTGCTGAGGATGTGAGCCAGTTTGATTCAAAGTTCACCAGCCAGACTCCCGTTGACAGTCCTGATGACTCCACACTGAGCGAAAGTGCGAATCAGGTCTTTTTGGTAAGGCAGCCAAGTCATGATTTCCCTGTCCTGTGTGGAAGCTTGTTTCTGCCGTGGAATACAGATAAAAAGGGACTTGCAATTTTGACTTTTCTCTCTTTTTAGAATAGAGTTGCTACATTTTAGCATTTTAAAATTTGTTTAGGTTACATTAGGTAACATTTTTTTGCAGAATACTTTCTTGCATTTAAGTATTTATTTGGCAAAATTTAAAACAGGGTGTCTGCGGGGTCTTAAAATGTCTTAAATTTCTAAAACCAAATTTTAGGCCTTAAAAAGTCTTAAATTCGCTGAAATATGGTGTTGTAGGTAATTTTAAACATGTCTTAATTTTCTTTTGTTCATGTAAAGATATCTAATCGATACAACCAACAATCAAACCAAAAAAAGTTACATTTATTAACTCTATTTACCAATTTGGTTTAATTATCTTCCTTACAATAACAGTTGTTTAAAAGTTCTCCATGTATTTATAGTCACCTGGTGATGACACTAATCTGGACACACTGTTGTGCATAAATGTAGTTTATTGTTGTTTTTAAAACTTGTCTTTTTTTAAAAGAAAAGTAATGCTGAAAAAAAAGTATATGCCTATGAGTAGAGTTTGCTTGTTTTTGCAAATTATTTAAAATATGTGGCTAAGAATTAAAATTTTAATGGGGCAAGTAAAAATATTTTCCACTGGCCATTAGAAAAAACTTACCGTTTTGCCCTGTACAAGTCTGAAATTTCATTTATTATGGTCTAAAATCAACTAACCATATGATTTTGTTAGCTCACTTTGCTAATTTTGTGGTGAACAATTTATCTGTGTGTGTGTCATTAAGAAAAAAAAAAAATTGTCTGCCCTTTAGATCTTTTAATTGAAATCTGAAAATGCACTTCCTGTTTGTTTTCAGTTAATTTGTCAGATTATGTGATTTTGAGGTAATGGGCGTGGCTAACGCTGCTGCAACTGTCAGTTTTGACAACAAACAGGAATGGTGAGCAGGAGGTGTCTGTTAGGTTGTAATAACTCTTCTAAAACCCCTTTCCCGATCTTTCTGAATGAAATGCCTACTTTACAACATCCATTCAGCCCGCGGTAGAAAAAACAAGCCACGCCCACTGTTTGCTCACATAAGCGTACATTTCACAGTTTTGACCTTTTTTTGTGACGTTTACGTCTTGTAATTCAGATTTGTTTGGAATTAAGAGTTTACAGAGTTCTAACTTTTTTCCTAAACTATGAATTTACATTTCATAAATCTGGCATCATGCAATTTATTTTAGTTTCCACCACAGAATAAAAAATGTAGGTAATCAGAAATTTTAAAAATCTGGTATTTTTCTAATTCTGAGTTTATATCTCGTAATTCATGTTAAAGTCTTCAAATTGAATTTATATCGCAATTGTCTTTTTTCCTCAGAACTTCAGAATAATTTAAATGAAGAAAAAAGTAATAAAAAAAAATCCATTATAAAATAAGATTCCATAGTCCTTTTTGTGTCATTTGAGAAATGTTGGCTCTTTTCTTAACTGCCTTTTACATTTTTGCAGGGTTTTACCTATGTAGCTCCATCTGTATTGGAAAATATAAAGGAGAAGTTCTCATTTGAGCCAAAAATCCGTTCACCTCGCCGGTTCTTGGGGAGCCCCCGAACACCTCTCAGGTAATTGCCTTTTCTTTTTTAGACATCTAGGTTTGAGCAAAAATAAATGGAACAAGTCCAGCTTGACCTCAACGTCTCCTGCCTTTTTAGTCCAATTAAGTTCTCAGGAGATTGTTGGCCACGAGGTCCCACCTTACCCGGATCATCCACCCTCCAGTCCCCCACAGAGCTGGCCATGGAAGTGTCCAGCGTAGATCACATGGATGTCCAGGCCAGTGCTGAAGCCACCGCTCCTCTTCCCATCAGGCAACCTGCTGGCTCCAATCTGGGCCAGTTCAAGCAGCAGGCCTACCCCGTCATCTCCAAAAGGCCAGAGCATCTACGTATGAACCTATGACCATTAGTCCAATTTAGAGTTTTCCTTTGCTTTCTCCATTTCTTTTATATGGACCCTTGGGGCGAAGAAAAGCCCCTGCTGTCACTACCATCAGCTCCTATATACTGTCCTTCACATCTGATGAGCATGTGTCTTTCACAGAGGAACTGCTCCATTTCCTCACGTCCCGAAACCTCAGCGCGCTTTCTTAGATGATTCCTGTCATTTACATATCAAGTGGATTTATCAGGATCAGGCCTTCTTTTGGATTATCAACTTTTTTTACATGATTTTACCATAAAAGGAACATGAAACAAACAAAAAAGTAAAAAAAAAAAAAAAGAAATACAATAAAAGACACTGCAAACGTGCAGATGAGTTGATGCTCCCTGCAAGATGATCAAGTGATGTGAAGGAGTTGCTTCCAATGGGATGCTTTGAGTTTTTACAGTATTTCCGAGGGGAAGCGGAATGGCTTTCCAGCTGTTAATGAATTGTACAAATCATTGCGGATTGCAAAATCAGATGCATCTAGGGAAGTTTCTCCCAGCCAGAGGTTCGCAACCTGACTTAAGTCTTATACATTTTTAAATGAGTGTATCCCGCAGTGCTGTACAAATGATGGTTAAATACACGAGCCTCAATAAAAACAAATACGTTGACTTTTTGAAACTTTATTATGTGCCAGAGTGTCGTATTAGTTCAGTTGGAGAGTTTGCATTAAAAAAAAAAGTGCAAATGATGTGCTATACGAGCTCGAGCAGTCATGCAGTATACTAGCATTTGAGGTTACGTGTTTTCTTTTGTGTTTTTTTTTGTAGTTATTATTATTATTATTATTATTATTATTAATTATATAAAGCTTTTGAGTGATTATGCTCACCGAGGTTGAATTTATTTAATCGAAAATTGTTATTTGTGACCCTGAATGACAAGGGTCAATTGCTTTTATACATCATCTGATGAATAAATAAGCTTTCCACTGATGTATGGTTTGTTAGGACAATATTTGGCAGTTACATTTGAATATCTGGAATCTGAGGGTTTCAAAACATCGAAATATTGAGAGAATCGTCTTTAAAGTTGAATGGGGTATATGCACAGCTAGTTTATTTCAGCTGCCGATAAACTTCCGGTGAACGGTTAATGTGTGACTATTCTCAATTTCATAAGGTTCCATCAACAGCACCGATATTGGAATGTGATTAACACAACCCAGGCTCATTATTGATACTTACCACTGCATACATTTCTGGACAGCACGAAATACGTCCCAGGAGGTCTGGTTTTTTTGCAGTTTTTGTTGTCTAGCCAGTGCCATTCACGCCTGTTGTCGACTGAACGACCGTTTCCTCCTCACTTACGCTCTTCCCTAAACCCAACCGATAGTCAGGTTGGGTAAGAAATGCATTCAGGGTTCGAAATTGCGACTGTTTTGGTCGCATATGCGCTGAAATGTTATCTATGCGACCTCAAAATATATGCAAATAATAAGTTATATGTCAAGATCATCTTTGCAGTATCAGACACTACCCGTGAGAACAGCACAGTTATTATCATTAACTCAGTTAATTTCATTCACGTCAAGTAGTGCGTTTACTGCGTGTTGATTTCAATCATCTGTTAATAATAATCTGTTAATATAAAACTTATATTATAGTAACGGTGCTTATAATTTTTGGTGGGTGCGCCTAAATTTTTGAAGTTAGGAGCACCAGTTCTACGGAGTACTAGTTTTCCTTTTAGCTAAAAATGCATTTTGCACACAACGAAAATAACTCCGCTCGAGTCCACGCTTGTGGCTGTAGCGGTGTAGTAATATTGACAATAATAAAAAGAAATATTGATGAAAGCTTACAAACTATGGTTTCCATATTTGGTGACTGATTTTCAAAATAGTTGACGTAAGAACAGTTCATTAATTTGCAGCAAGTATATTCTCGGACCCATAAGGATTTAATTTGTTACATGAATTTTGAATAGTGATGCACATGAAATATCATGAACGACTGGTCATGAAAGTTTGGTACTACACCCAAACAAAATCTGACTGTAAGCTAATTTTTTACTTTAGGTAGAAAGAGACCAAACTTAAAAAGATACTTCATCCAATAACTTAACCTTTTTGGGGGGGTGAACTATCCCAATAAATCTCTGCTCCAAAGTATTCATCAATTTAAGTTGAAATGTCATATTGTGTTTTTTTAAAATAGCACAATGGATTTAAATGTATAAAAAAAAAAAGTATATATAAACGTAAATTACCGTGGTTGTTAGGTGCTGGAAAAGCATAAAAATGCACATTAAAAGTGCTTGACAAGTGCTGGAATTTGAAGTTGGAAAAGGTGTAAGAACCCTGGATAGTGTTTTCAAAAGCACCGATTGACCTGCCCCCCGCCTTCCCTAAACCCAACCGGCAGTGTTTTCAAAGGCAATCTAGAAAAAGAAAAGCCCTCGCTCTTATTTTTCGCCCTTTGTTTTTGTTTTACCTGCTTTCTGGAGCCGTTCTTTGCCAGACTCGAACCCCGTCATCGCGGTCAACTCCTCTCTGCGTCTTAAGTCCGCCACTGGGCAAACTGTTGGCAGCAGAAAAGCCGTCCACACGGAGGTAAGCGGTCAGCTGGTATTGCGAAAAGAAACAGAAGCCATCGGCGGCGTCATACCGCCCCGCAGCGTTTGTTTTAAAGACAAAATGCAGCCATGCGTAGCTCTGGCTACATAATTCGCCCTCTCCAGAAATGTATACAGGGCTACGTTTTCACAATGAGCCTGTGTTGGATTAACAGATAATCGGTTAATTAGACTCAAGCATTCATTTAGTTGTTCAAGCGAAAAACGAGATGAAAGGTTGTTTAAACGCAAGTGCCGTCTGGAGCAGCAGGTGAGTGCAGAAACTATACAAAATACTGTGGTAAAATAAATTTCCATATTTTAAAGACATGGCGCTGAACAATGGAATTTAATAGAGTTTTTTTTTTTCTGGTCTAAGACCCACTTTATATCGTATCTCATCCGACAGTGAAGATCACTGATTTTTAAAGACGTGACTATTTTGTAATGGCATGACAGTTCACCGGAAACGCTTGAGCTGGCTGACTGAAAATTAAAAATCTGTTTGTATATACCTCATTAAGGTTACCACCTTATCAATGCATAGTATTAATAAATAAAGTTATTTTGATATGTTTTTGGAAGAAAAAAAAAAAGACAATTTCTTGTCATCAAAAGTTGGGTTGTTTTCAAGAATGTTCTTTAGGTTATTGGTTAAAATAAAGCTTTGTAATAAAAAAATATAATTTAAAAGTAACTGAAGTCATAAATGTTAACTTATTTCCTACTGTAAGTTATTCTCAGCATATATTTATTTGCAAAGTGAAAAGCAAATCTGGAAAGTTTGACACTAAAGTTTAATACATTAGGTACCAGGAACTAACGAAGACGGCTGCTATGCTTAAACAATTGGATTAACATTAATCAACAAATCAGCATTAATTATTTAGCATTAATAGATTAAACATTAATAAAAGATTAGAACTGAGATGCACTAATATGACAATTTGATTTAATGTTTCAAAGTAAAGTCAGTAGTCCACTGTATTTTTGCTTATATAATTCATGCTCAAAAATAGATATCAAGATTAATAATTATCTTCATTGGTTATCGGCTTTCAAATATAAAATGTTAAAGGTTATCTGTATTGTGCAAAATTTTATACCGGTGCATCCCTAGATGCTAGAAAAAATTATATACAGTGCATCCGGAAAGTATTCATAGCGCTTCACTTTTTCCAAATTTTTTGTTACAGCCTTATTCCAAAATGGATTAAATTCATTTATTTCCTCAAAATTCTACACACAATACCCCATAATGACAATGTGAAAAAAGATTTTATTAAATTGTTGCAAATTTATTAAAAACAAAAAACCTGAAAAATCACATGTACATAAGTATTCACAGCCTTTGCTGTAAAGCTCTAAATTGAGCTCAGGTACATTCTGTTTCCACTGATCATTCTTGAGATGTTTCAGCAGCTTAATTGGAGTTCACCTGTGGTAAATACAGTTGATTGGACATGATTTGAAAAGGCATACACCTGTCTATATAAGGTCCCAGGGTTGACAGTGCATGTCAAAGCACAAACCAAGCATGAAGACAAAGGAATTGTCTGTAGACCTCTGAGACAGGATTGTCTCGAGGCACAAGGCTGGGGAAGGTTACAGAAAAATTTCTGCTGCTCTGAAAGTTCCAATGAGCGCAGTGGCCTCCATCATCTGTAAGTGGAAGATGTTTGGAACCACCGGGACTTTTCCTAGAGCTGGCCGGCCATCTAAGCTGAGTGATCGGGGGAGAAGGGCCTTAGTCAGGGAGGTGATCAATAACCCGATGGTCACTCTGTCTGAGCTCCAGCATTCTTCTGTGGAGAGAAGAGAACCTTACAGAAGGACAACCATCTGTGCAGCAATCCACCAATCAGGCCTGTATGGTAGAGTGGCCAGACGGAAGCCACTCCTTAGTAAAGGGCACATAGCAGCCCACCTGGAATTCTGGAGAATTCTGGAGAAACAAAATTCTCTGGTCTGATGAGACTAAAACTGAACTCTTTGGAGTGAATGCCAGACGTTACGTTTGGAGAGAACCAGGCACCGCTCATCACCAGGCTAATACCATCCCTACAGTGAACCATGGTGGTGGCAGCATCATGCTGTGGGGATGTTTTTCAGCAGCAGGAACTAGAAGACTAGTCAGGATAGATGGGAAGATGAATGCAGCAATGTACAGAGACATCCTGAATCAAAACCTGCTTCACACCGCCAAAATATGAATGGAGTGGCTTCACAACAACTCTGTGAATGTCCTTGAGTGGCCCAGCCAGAGCCCAGACCTAAATCCTATTGAACATCTCTGGAGAGATCTGAAAATGGCTGTGCACTGCCGCTTCCCATCCAACCTGATAGAGCTTGAGAGGTACTGCAAAGAGAAATGGGCAAAAAATCCCAAAGACAGGTGTGCCAAGCTTGTGGCATCATATTCAAAAAGACTTGAGGCTGTAATTGCTGCCAAAGGTGCATCAACAAAGTATTGAGCAAAGGCTGTGAATACTTATGTGCATGTGATTTTTCAGGTTTTTTATTTTTAATAAATTTGCAACAATTTCAAAAAATCATTTTTTGACATTTTCATTATGGGGTATTGTGTGTAGAATTTTGGAATAAGGCTGTAACAAAAAAATGTGGAAAAAGTGAAGCGCTATGAATACTTTCTATATGCACCGTATACAGTAAAAAGAAATCTGTAAATTAGCAGTTTTCCATATTTTGTGATAAATTTTTTCCCCCCATATATTTATGGATTTGAACTGCATTATGGGACCTTGATCTTTCTTCCAACAACCGTTAACCTCGAAAAAAAAGGGACTTTTATGAACCTTGTTAATAGTTTAAAGTGATATATTGTCTGGGTTGGTGTTGTATATTACTGTATAAAAACCTTGTAATAAACTGCCAGTACATTTTCAGTTATTTTACAGACTTATTTCTCTATGCATTCTTTTTATACATATTATTTCAAACTACTAACATGTCAATAAAAGTCACTTTGTTAAACTGTAGAGTTAATTTTTCATCATCAAAAGTTGACAGAGCAGAGATCAAGGTCCCATAATGCAATTCACAACCGTAAATAAATGAAAAACACAAAATACGGAAACTATTAATAAACAGTGTAGTAAAAAAAAATTATGAAGTTTATGGTTTAAAAATCACCTTTTAAAAATCAGGCTTCCTCCTGTATCCACGTTTTCCAATACCATGTTAATCATAGTTTTTCAAAGAGAAGGGTAAATAGTGCTTTTAAACTAAATTTAATTAAAAAAATATATATATATATACTAACAATGCTAAAGAACAATAACCATTCTTCATGACATTTAGTTGGTTTAATTGATTTGAATAGGAATACTCATGCATATGAAGGTATTTAACTATTGTTTTCACCCATCAGGTTTCAACTCAGCATATATAAGTACACCCCTCACAAATCTATCTTTTAAATTCATATTTTTAATAGGAAGCTATACAATATTATATTCCTGCATATACATTAGATTAGTCCATACTGAAGCCAAATCTGGAGCTTATCTAACAAAATAACTTATGATAACGGTCCAAAAACTAGTACACCCAAATTTATATGTTATAGAAAAATATTAAATACAAATTTAAAAAAAAAAAAAATCAAGAGAAGCAAAACAATTGAAAAATTTAGTTGACATTTTGTAGGTTGTAGTTTTTTTGTGGAATATTTTGCTTGAATTTAATTGTATTATCTTTTAATTTCTAAATATGTTTGGTGACTAAAATATCATTTTAATAAATATATCTGTTTAATAAATCTGTTTTGTTTAAATGCACCAAAATACACTGCCTATATTCACTGAGAAATGGATAAAAAATATTCATTTTCAATATGGGGTGTACTCAATTATGCTGAGCACTGTATAAGAGTTGACCATAAGTATTCAGATACTTTTTTTTTCTCAACTCAACTCAAACTTTTTACAACGCAATGCTTGGAAAAAGCTTTTATCCAGTATCCAGTCAGCCGGGAGGACTCTTTGGATCAACATGTTGCCTGTTGGAAACATTAGTTCCAGAAGTAAAGAGACCCAGTTTAACTCAATTCATCCTATTTATCAGACCATGATGTCAAGCTTATTGAGCAGTAGTGGTATTGTTGCTTTTGAAGTTTTTTTTTTTTTTTGAAGTGTGCGGTATTAAAACAAATTTGAGCACATTTTGCAATTTTTTTATTCATTTATTTGACAACAGTATTTTGCTGAGTCTGTTTTTGTTGGCCATTTAGGTCTGTCATTGGTTTAGATATATGACGACATTCAATAAATTCAATATATCATGATAATGAACATGCACTCAAAACATTACGTTTGCTGTTTGCTCAAACTACTTATTTTAAAGGAGTTGAAACAACAATTTTTTTTTTCTTCTGGACAACTTAATTGTTTTATATTCAATCAACACAAATCGATTGTGTGGAACCCAGCATTTTTTATCATGGGTGCTTCAAGATACTGTGAATAATTCTTCATTAGTTAAACTTTTTGAGTGACTTTTAAGGATATTCACATTGTACTTGCAGAGGTGTTCATAGCAATTAATTGATTAGCTAAATAGTTCAAACATGGACATTTTCACGTTAATCGTTCTTACTACATGCTGAAATATTGACAGAAAATTCTATGACTATTTGTTTGGCTACTGTACATTAACATAGTTAATGCCTAATAACACGTTAAAATAGTGGTCGTAATCGTTTTATTAAATGGAGCCATTAACTAATAAAATTTCATTGTTTTTTTAACTAATGTTAATATAATAACTAATAAATCTGGCTTTTTATCACTGTTGATTTCAATTCATTACCTAACGTTTAACGAGACTTTGTAAAGTGTTACCTATGTATTTTATAATCCTTTTGCAATTTAAATTGGTTGAAATACTTGTTTACTCTGAACATTTATATAAAATAAAGCAATACACAAAGTATTTTTTCGGCTACTATAATTGTTAATATATATATATATATAATTATTATTTTTTTTTTCAGCTTTGGTCAATATCATGATAATACGATATACCGTGATAAAAGTTGACAGCAAATAATTGTAACAAGAAATTTTGAGACCATAAAATTAAAATAATGAAATAAACATTATTTATCAATATTAGATGTAACAAAACCTCTAATGCTAAAAAGAACCATATTGTCATGCGGGAAATTCTGGCAAAGTCCATTTACGGTTATTAACCATATATTTCTTAACCAGGTAACAGATTTTTTATTGCAGCATTTTTACAGTTTTTTTACCGTTGAAATTATTATTATTTTTTTTTATTGGCTTCATGATGTAGTACTGTAAATGCTTATGAACATCTCTCTCTCTCTCTCTCTCTCTCTCTCTCTCTCTCTCTCTCTCTCTCTCTCTCTCTCTCTCTCTCTCTCTCTCACTCTCTATCTCTCTCTCTCTCTTTGTGCAAAGTGATTGACATCCTCAATAATTAACCCCTTGACTCAATTTGAGAGAATCAGCCAAGTGGCCTACTTTACAAAAATTCACTTTATTTGTCTGGCTATGTCAAAATGTGTGCTTTTCAGCAAAAGCTGTTGTACCTTCGAATGCTTTCTGCAAAAATCATGTGACGGGGAATTCTTAGTTTTATGCATAGAATATTTAAATCTTGTGTTATCACCTTCTACAATCTGGAGAGAACATTAATGGTATTTTCATATGACAAACATTCGGTTTGTCTCGTCTGTGTTTTCCAGGGGATTCCCTCAAATTTACAGCATAACGGAAATAACTGTCTGTCTCTGAGGAAACAGATGCTGAACTTCAGTTGTAGCACTAACAGTTTTAACAGCAATGGATTTTTTTTCATCCATGTTCAGGCATGACAGGCAGCTGTTTTAACTATTTTTGCTTTCAAATGTGATACTGCATCTCCAGAACACTACGTTTGCAGTTTGACTTTGGTTTTATTATGTTCACAATTTTTAAAATTGAAATCTATTTTTGTTTTGTTTCTGAAAAAAAAGAGAGAAAAGTCTCTTATGCTCACTAAGAAGAGTTTATTTGATCGAAAGCTCACTGTAGAAACAGTAATATTGTGAAAAATAACTCAAAACAGCAAATAAATAATAAATCTTCAAAGCTACTTGAATATTTTAAAATGTAATTCATTCCTGTGATTAAAGCTGTATTTTAAGTATCATTACTCGAGACTTTAGTTCACACCTGCCAATGTGGTCAGTAGTATTTTCTCATGAATGTTGATACCTTTTTTTCAGAATTCATTGATGAATAAATTTCAAAATACCAGTATTTTTTGTAATATTTACCAGTAATATTTTACCATTAAAATATTTTAGGAAATAATACATTACTTGATTGTTACTTTGGATGCTGAATAACTTTGAAACGTAGTATGTCATGGTTTTCAATAATATATTGAGCAGCAAAACTGTTTTCAACCTAGTAATAATAAATAAGTAAATAAATAAATAATAAGAAGATTTATTCAATGTTTCTTAAACACCAGATCACCATATTGATTTCTGAAATAACAAAAAAACTGGAATCTGCGGGTATTTACAGTAGAAAATTTACAAAATATCTTTATGGAACATGAGTTTTAGCAAAAAAGAGAAATAATTTTGACTCATACAATGAACTTTTTGGCTATTGCCAAAAATATACACATGCAATATAATTAATAAAATATATTAATAATAATTATATATATATTTTTACAGTATATATTTGACTACTTTCTAGCAAGTAAATGCTGCCTTAATTTTTTTTTTTTTTCCAAAAACATTAGAAAACCTTCATAATTTGAAATGTTTGACTAAATCATGCAGATAAAAAACCCCTCTTAAAATATGTAATGTTTATAATGAAAGTTTTATTGGTTTCAAATCAAACTGTTGCCCCGTATTGGTAATTTGTTGTCTTCTATTTATGTCATATTAAATCTACTAAATTCTAATGGAATATGTCCCAAAATGCTCTAGAAACCATTACAATAAGTTGTTTTTTAATGTTTAAAAGGATAGTTCACCTAAAAATAAAAATGTACTCACATTTAGGCTTACTCATCTTCACGTGGTTCCAAATCTTCATAAACGTTCTTCACAACATCTTCTTTTGTGTTCAACAGAAGAAAGAAACTCAAACAAGCTTGGAAGAAGTGGAGGGTGAGAAAATAATGACAGAATTTTCAGTTTTGGGTGAACTGTCCCTTTAAGTTGATTGTGACGTGGAATGTAGTGGAGAATTTCCGTGATGGTTTATTTTTAATTTTTTTCACCATAGCGTATAACTTTCTTCCGTGAGACACAAAAGGATATGTTACCCAGGATGACCGTCTCCCATTCTCTTTAATGTGCGGTAAAAATAGAAAAGCATCTAAAGAGAACGGTGACTGAGACCTGCAGTATCGTGTTGGGGCTGCAGGGGTCTGTATGGCCTCGAGAGGGCGACAAAACGCCGAGTTCATCAACTCATTAGAGGCGGAGATGCAGAGGAAGAAGCTGTCAAAACACTGCGAGGCCGTGTGAGAGTCGGCTTTTCAACATGAATTGGTTTGGCTCCAAATTTGCACCTTATTTTCAGCACTCATGTTGTTAAGGTAAGATCATTTCAATCCATCATTGTTTTACGGTGAAACACATGACACATGACTTATTTTTTAACGAGTACGAAACGCTAGCTTGATACCAATCAAAACATACACAACGTCATTATTATACACATAACGCCCAAGTGATGTCATCATAACTGTAAGTAAAACTGGCTTTTATATTACGCTTGATCTTCTTTTGTATGTTTTTCTGATTTCGACCGTATGTTTTTACAGCATTCGAGTAATTCTGTGTCAAATCGATAACTGTTGACTGATTATTGCTTAAGTTAGACGCCCACCTTACAAACAGCTGTCACGATAACAGAAGAACTGGAACGTTAAATGAATATTAACTTAAGTCGTTGTAAAAAAACCGCGATGAAGTAATACATTCCTTCAGGTCTGGAAATTGTGTGTGATTTCTTATTTTGACGACATAGGAGACCATATTGCCAAGTGGCCACAGTTTCATTGCAGAAACAATAGCTATATTACCACCGCTGTTCAAAATAAGGGTTCATTCATCATTTTTTTTTCATGAATGAAATAGGTTAATATTACCAGTAAAAGTGAACCAGAAGTTTACCCAAAAGTAACAATCATTATTTACTTTCCATTCAATAGTTGAATGAGTATTGTCTCAGATCTTTTTTTATACACTGCATTATCATCGGATTTGTTTTATCGGATAGTACTCTATTGTGTATTTTCTTGACAGGCAAGATGAGTAAATTATGACAGAAATTGTAATTTTTTTATTAGAAATAGGGCTGTGCAATATGATAATATATATCATATGGACAAAATAAAAAGTCTATAATTTCATATTATAGGCTATCGTTAATTTTGTGGTGTCACAAAATACCTTGTTTAAAGTAATACTTTTTCATAATCTATATGAGCGCAATATTACACACCATTACACGGATGTAGACTGAAACTTGAATAAAGTATGAAAGTGCAATGTTTAAATTTTTTGCATTTTATTTAGCAATATTATTTATTTTTATCTTGGACCTGTAATTATTAGATTTTGAAAATTGTTTAATATTTCATTAGTAGTTTTTTTTTTTTTTTTTTAATGTTTCTACCTTTTTAATAAAACGTTTTCCTTGAAGTTCTAAATAAAGTAAGAAGTATGGTCATATGTGAATGAGTACATTTGAGTGTATACTTTAAAATGTAAAACAGAAATTGTGCTTTACATTTGGTCAATATATATAAGCTATTAATTCATTGAATGTACAGAAAATTTACTATATCGTAATGTTTATCGTTATCAAGTCCTAGTTTGAAATGTCTTTTTCATTTGATTACATAATTAACAATAATTATTTAAAAATTGTGCTGTTTTTCTGGGGGGGTTAGGGTGGATACCACTCCTCATCTACTGTAGATGAAGAACAAAGCAGAACTTTGCTGTGTGTATATTGGGGCCTTAAGCATAAAAGAAAAGTAAATTTTGTGATGACTGCATCAGGGCTTTTATGGTTCTGGGTTTTTAAAAAATTGCTCTGTCCCCTCATTTTCATTGACAGGAGAATGTAAACCACAGCAATGTCTCAGCCTGAGCATCTCAACGCAAGCCCCTGGGGTTTGTCTGAGTTATTGGTCCAGAAGAGGCTGCTTGGTTTTGGGGCTCTGCTGGCCTGGATGGTCTTGTTCCACCTTCTGGTCAACGTTTGGCTCCTCTGTGTTTTCACAAGCCTCTTAGTGGTCTTAGGTGGTTGGCTGGGTTCTCAGGCTGTCCTAGTCTCAGACAGCGTTGTTCATCTGGAGCGCTTTATTACGCTGGAGGAGATCCAAGATAGTGCTGAGAGTGAACAACAACTGGAAGATGAAATCCAAAAGACAGTCAGTAAAATCATACGCGACTTTGTCACCTCATGGTACAGTACTGTTTCCATAGAGCAAGAGTTTGAGGATGAGGTTCACAATGCCATGATCTCTATGGCCATAGAGCTGAAGGGTCGGGCATCAAGGGTTGACAGGAAAGCTTTGTCCCAGAGGGTGCTAGATCTCTCTGGATGCCATCTTCAGGGCTACTTGAGTGCCAAGGGAAGACAAGAAGTGGACAAAGATGGAGATCTCTGGGGGGCGTACAGCAAACTCTGTCCTCCACATCCTGCTCTTCAGAGCGCTGCTGTCGAAGTGAACTACGTACGGGCCATTGTAGATCTCCTTCTACATGTTCTTGTACCACCTCCACATTTAGAAACACGAACAGGTCGATTTGTGGTGGGCGAACTTATAACATGCAACGTAATTCTGCCTTTAATTGAAAAACTATCCGATCCAGATTGGCTAAATCTTTTGATTGTAAGCATTTTCACCCAATCCAGTGAACCTGCTCCAGAACCAGAACCAGTAGAAATTCAGTCTCCACCACAGGTCGTATCTGCTCAAGAAAATGCACAGCAAGAACTTGCGGTTCCTTGTGTTTTGACCCTAAAAGTTACCCCAGAGACACCCACCATAACAGAGACCTCAACCCCAGAACTTGCTGCTTATGATGTCATTGATTCCACAGAACTTTTTTCTCCACACAACCTGGAAGAAGATGAATCTCGGACAACCAAGCCATTCCCGTTGGGTTTTAGTCCCAGGGATTACCTGCGACTCAGCAAGCCCAATCCATTCTATCAAGAAACCGACTCTGATTTGGAATCTCCTCTGACGGACTTCAAGCGGGGCTCCTTGGAATCATTGGTTCTAATTGGCACAGAGGAGACCCTTTCAGAAAGACTCAACGAATGCATCACTCCAGTTGACCCTTTGTTAGACCTTGAGGATGAACTTCCAACTTACACCAATACGACAGAGAAGGAGCTATCAGCAGCACATTCTGCCAGTGTCCCAGAGGAAGAGTCATCAAGTTTTTGTACTCTCCAGCCATCGGAGAAGAGTAACCCGAGTACAGACCAGCCTGGCCTGTTAAATCCTGGTGAACTGGCTTTGAATACACCCATCCAGGTCACTTCACCAGCTGGGATGGCGTCTCTGGCACCTTTCAACTTCGAGCCCCTCAGTAGTCCAGAGGGTCCAGTTATTATCCAGAACCTCCGCATCACTGGGACCATCACTGCCAAGGAGCACAGAGGCACTGGATCCCATCCCTACACTCTCTACACTGTAAAGGTGAATTAGGGGTCACTTTTTTTACTGAAGAATAAAGTTAAAAAAAGCTTATGTCTGCCTTTATTGGCTGATGTTCAGTATTAAAAACAAAACGTTAGATAACGTGATGGCAATGTGTTTATTGTGCAGTATGAAACAGCCATGGACTCAGAGAATCCGGAATCTTTGCAGCCTTTGGCTTATCACACTGTGAACCGACGCTACAGTGAATTCCTCAACCTTCAGACCCGTTTGGAGGAGAAACCAGAATTACGCAAAATTCTTAAAAGTAAGCAGAGCACATTTGTCTCGTCAGGCTTACCAAAACAGTGTTTTATTGGTTGTGGTGTTTTGTAATATGTAGATGTGAAAGGGCCAAAGAAAATCTTTCCTGAACTTCCATTTGGAAACATGGACAGTGACAAAGTCGAGGCCAGGAAAGGTCTATTAGAAACATTCCTTAGAGTAAGTTCTTTTGATTTATTCATTTTTTCCTAAATACATTACATAAGCCTGACTATGTTTAATAGTAGTATTCCATTTGACTTAGTGCATTTTTAAATGTTTGTTCATGTCATCTTTATATTATAGCAACTTTGTGCCATTCCTGAAACAGCCAACAGTGAAGAAATGCAAGAATTTCTTGCTCTAAACACAGATGCAAGAATTGCCTTTGTTAAGAAACCTTTCATTGTCTCACGCATAGACAAGGTACACATGTACACACATACTGTATGTTTTGCCTGAAACACTTTACTAGAATGCCTTTTATGATTTGTGTTCAATGTGTGACTTTGCAGATTGTGGTGAATGCTATAGTGGACACTTTGAAGACAGCCTTCCCTCGCTCAGAACCACAAAGCCCTACCGATGACATTGATGCAGAGCCTGATGGGAAACTGTCCACTGACAAGAAGTCCAAGTATGCTTCTGTTTTCCTGAATTGTATAGCTGTAAATAATATCCTATATGACTAATGCACAATTATTGGGGTTCAATTATAGGTCTAGAATGAGGTTCTCTAGTAAAATCGCACCTGCTCTCAACGTGTCTGACATGAAACCCAACGTGCTTTACTGCTTTGATGAAAACAGCACTGTAAGTACAAGTCATCGTTTTATAATTTCAGCTAAAACATGAAGACATGAGACATAGAGTAGCTCCTACTTTTTACAAAACAGGCAATAGCGTTTCATTTATATCACAGCTGTGCCAGTCAGAATAATTAAGCTAAAGTGCTTATGACAGCTACAGTCCATAATAGCAATGCCGGGTATGTAATTTCTCTGTTTTAAAATATAGCTTTATGTGTAATACAAATGGGTCCAATATATTTTGTGGTCTGTGCAAACTCATGCATATGATATACTCTGTTGCCGTCTCTCTGGGTTCTCTTCTGTTTTTCGACATTCATGTGATTTTCACTAGTGATGAGCCAAATGTGTGCAAAATTACTCCCTGGCATTAGATGGTGCTTAATGAAAAACAGAAATACTTAGGTATTCAAGGTGGTGCTGCTCATCTTTACTTTTTTTTATTCTTTACAATTGCTTGTTGCACAAAAATATAAAGTCTGCGTCCGAAATCGCCTACTACTCAGTAGTTACTGCATTTGCATTTGAATTTACTACACGACCGTTAGAAAAGTACGTTCTATACAGTATGAATGTGAGTAGTATGAATGGAACTGGGACATACTACATCCACCATTTTGTCATGATCACGTGACCTACCCGGGTCAGTTGTGTCGCTTCACTCCCATTCATGAATTCTCTCATGGTGCATCATGGGATAGCATAGCGTGCATTGGATGCGCACTTCAGAATCTCGCCGGAAGTAGTAGGTCATCTGGGTACTTTTCGCATACGGACGCTCACACATTTTCCTTGTGTATTTATAGCGTAAGCTGTTCCACTGTGGCTTAGCTTCTTCCACTGCAGCACACAAACACCTTGGGGTCTGATTTATAAAATTTGCATAGAAACCTTCCTAAAAGTGAACCTACACCAGAATAAATGTTCATTTATTTGTTAATAATTATGGCTCATATGATGATTTAAAGTGGTTCATTTAAGTCAATACCTAAGTTAAATGTTTACATAGAGTTTACTTACAACTGCACACTTTCTCCCATCAAGATTATTTTTTGATCACAACTTTTGTGTGGGAAGTGGTGTTTATAGTTCATGTTTATAAATGAGACCCCTGGTTAAAGGTTCACAGGAAAAAAGTGACAAGCCATTAAATTTAGCCATTAAAATTAAGTGAAATTAAACTCCCCATCGAATAATAATTGTGTGCTCTGCTAGACCATTTTTTATCTTGAGCGCCACAAAGTAGGGGTTTACTGAAACTTCTCAAGGCATGTGAACAAAAGCACCAGTCTCATTGGTCGACCAGTTTCTTAAAGTGGCGCATCCAAAAAACAAAAGAAAAGAAAAACAGACAAGCCCGAGTGTGCACACTCACGCCAATGCCCTTTGTTTAGACATGAGCCGTTAAAACATCTGTGATAATTGAACGCAATAATCATCCCAGTGTGCACAAGCACATATCGATACTTTCGTTTTGATTTTATGGGGCTTTTTGCAGGTTTTTAATGGCTTCTTGTTGAACGAGCTGGAGAGCTTCATCTCAGAGAAGGAGCGTTCTGAAGGTAAAGTTCCAGGGTTTGATGCTGATGCCGAGAGAAGTGTTGGCTCCGGACCTAAATTAGACATGAAAACCTGTATGTGTGCCAGACCACAGCTGGAGAATGCACCTGCCTTCAGTGAATCTGGTAAATACTTTTGTGTAAGAGGAATGATTATAATTATTGTAATAATACTTGAGTTCAAATCAATGACATAATGATCTAATCACAGCTGTTCTTGTGTTTACCGCTCACTCAAATGGATGGTTTTCAAACAAGGACTTTAAATGTAGTGTACAAGTCATACTAAGATTGTTTGAGTTTTAGCCTTAGATTTAGCTTTAGATTAGTCTTAGTTTAGTTTTAGCTTTAGATTGTTCAAGTTTTAGCCTTGAAAATATTGACCAGGGCTCTGATTTCTGAAATTGGCACCTTCCTAAATGTAAACGTACACCAGAATCAATTTAATTTTTTTTTATTAATGATTATGGCTCATATGAAGGTTTAAAGTGGTTCAATTAAGCCAATATTTATTGTAAATATGTTTACTTACGGTATACATTTTTGTATAGATCACAACTTTTGCGTAGAAAGTGGCATATGCACATTTTTGTTACTTTTTAGTCCTTATGCCACATTTATAAACGAGACCCCAGGACATTCTTTAAAAATTTCTATTTTTAGAATTTTTATTTTTATATTTTTTACTTCTGCTAAAGTTTCTGTTTTTTTCAGAGGAATAATCTGTTAAACTGTTGTACACTTCAATCTTTCTCAAGGCAAAGTTTGTCTTGAAGTTTTTTATTTAGTTAACTACTTCACCACAGTTCATTTTGTGAATCCAAAAGTCTCAACAACTGAATGGTTTTCAGTAAAAACAATAGATAAGGAAAGAATATTTTGATTGAACATTTATAATTAAACTTTAAAAAATGTTATTATACATTTAATATTTATATAATTATATAATATATTTAAATACTCCACTCCCTTGATGAAGAACCACTTCTTTAAGCACATTAAAAAAGTACAAGTGATTTATCATATTATACTGGTTAACTCTAGAGGGCAGCATTGTACTTTTATAATGTTGTTGTCACTTGCTTTGACGAAAACCAGTTTCATCCAAAAAATCAAGTCATTTCATGTTCCACATTATAAAAATGTGTTCGTTATTTAATCTGAGTGTGTTCATATTTTATATTTTAATTGTATTTGTGGACATGGAACATGCTGTGCTCCTAATTCAGACATTCTGGGAGTCATTTTGCAAACACATTTTCAAAGATTTTGACCAACATCTCTAACAGTAATTTCCAGCTGGGATATCATGTCTTTGTGTTGTGTACAGCTGAGGAGACGGCTCTATCTAACCAGGCCCTGAATATCCTTTGCATGCTAATGAAGAATCAGTGGAGCTGGCTTTGCACAGAAAACATCCAGAAGACCATCAGAATGCTGTTCGGGACCCTCATAGAAAGGTGCGTCCACCCCCAGTGATGGGAGCAGTTCTTCTTCACTGTAGTCCCCAAAGTATTTCGGCAGTGTTAAACTGTTGTCCGTTTTTATATGTAAAATAGATTTTAGCTGTTATTAGTGCACATAAACAGATCAAGCTCAACACATTCATTTGTCTATCATTGTCCAACACAGCTGCTGTCTCTGGTGTGGAAAGAAATGTGTTTTTTTAACTTAGTCAAAAATCTGGAAAATATCTTATTTAAGGGTGGATAATTTCATGATTTTAAATTGTGATCGATTTTGAAGAAGCACTTTTATGTTTGCTAACATGTTTTAAAAATTAGTCAACATAAGGCAGCATTAGTGATTTAGCATTAAGTCAAATATTTGAAAACCGAGATTCATTTTTGATTTTGATGAAAGAGAACTGTTTGTATTAACTCTATGTGTCTCTCGTGACAAGCAAATGGACAAGCATACTTTGGCTTAGGCCTAAACACACCACAATGTCCATTTTGGCAAGCATTTACATACACACTTACCTAAATATACTGTCAGTTATGTCTTAAGTAAACATAAGCACTTGGTAAAGATATATAGAATGTGTGTCAGTATATTAGCTTTGGTTTTTAAAAAAAAAAAAAATTGTTGTTGCTTTTTTCTTTTTTGGTGACTGATCCTTTAAATTAGTGTTTCAC
>CAIGQV010019070.1:21970257-21981994 GCA_903798115.1 Danio jaintianensis | reverse complement strand
TTGCTTTTTTCTTTTTTGGTGACTGATCCTTTAAATTAGTGTTTCACATTCCTGGAGGACCACCAGCTCTGCACATTTTCCATGTCTCCTTAACCAAACACACCTGATTCAGATCATCAGCTCATTAGCAGAGACTATAAGACCTGTAATGGGTGTGACAGGCAAAGGAGACATCCAAAACATGCAGTGTTGGTGGTCCTCCAGGAACGTGGTTGAGAAACACAGCTTTAAGTCAATATTGTGTTTTAAAATGTGCAAAATCAGTCCATAGGTTTGCTTTAGTCTGGACATTATCTATAGGGCATTACAAATTTAATAATATTGCAACTCAGATTATTGATTATGATTTTTTTCTGGAAGATCGCCTGACCACATCTTTAAATTTGACATAAATAGTTGGATGAAGTGGAAAAATAGGACTTTTCTTAAATTTTTTTTTAGGGTGACTAGTACAGATTTATTGGGTGAAATCGTGTCTACTTTAAAGATCTTGATAAATAAAGCATTTGTATCAACTCAGGCAGGATTTGCGACACTTATGTCATGATAATTGGCTCGAGGAAAGCCTTCCATGAAACCTTTCACTCCAGAAACACTGTGAATATGCTGCATAAGTGGAAGAGGACAAAACTGTAGGAGTTAATTACATGTTGTTTCAGTTTGTCATTATTTGTTGTGTTGATATGTATAAAAAAAGATGCTGTAAAGTTTAATCTGATTGTGACTTTAGTTTTTAATAATATTTGGAATTAAATACAAGCTTATTAAACACGTTATAGGCTACGTTTTATTCGTCAAGGGTACATTACATTGAGTTTTCTTAAGCACCAAATTAACATGAGAAGGATTTAGTGTAAAAACTGAAGACTGGAGTAATGATGCTAAAAATTCAGCTTTGACAACAGTGGTATAAATTACATTTTAATATATATTCAAAAAGAAAACTTTACATTTTAATAATTGTTACATTATTAACCTTACATAAACAATTTTTTTTATAAATCCCGGCAATTCCAAACTTTTAAACTGGTAGTGAAACAGCAAGCATTACTCCACAATAAATGTTTCAATCCATAGTATTCCACGATGTAAGTATCTCCTTTTTATCTTGGGAATAAAAATAATTCTCTTGCCACCTAGTTTAATGTAAAAATGCCTTCACCTTTTGCATTCTGATTAGATTATCAGAGAATGTTTTAATGTAGGAATTCCATACAGTATTCTTTGCAACGTTCTTTGCTGTACACTGCAAATTTTGTTAAAATCAGTCAGTCATCTGGGTGTTTTATGCATATTATATGTATACATATTCAATTCAATTCATGTTTATTTATATAGCGCTTTTCACAATATAGATTGTGTCAAAGCAGCTTAACATAGTTCTAGTAAAGTCCAGATTTCAGAGTTGAAGTTCAGTGTAGTTTAGTTCAGTGTGGTTTAAATTTCACTGCTGAAAGTTCAAACACTGTAGAGCAAATCCACCGAAGCACAGCTCCACAAGTGGCTATCCGAGCAAGCCAGTGGCGACAGTGGCGAGAAAAAAAACTAAACAAAAACTTCACCAATTGACGAAGTGAAAGGAAACAAATACAGTATACATACTGTACATACTATACACTGCAGTGATAGTATGATAGTAAGTTATTTAAAACAAGGCCAGTGAGGACAGACACAGCCAGATGGATTGACTCAATGAGGTGTCACCTGAAGGCATCACTCATTCCCTCCCCAAGCGTCTGTACAAGTGCGTGATCATTCTTATTTTTACCCATGAATATAAATACATTATTAAACACGTTGTGCAGTGGGGACCGATGACAACTTGATGTAAGAAGTGAGAACTGTGTGTTTTAAAGCTGTCAACAGGTGGCTTTCACCCCATCCTCTGCTCCACTTCTCTTGGAGTTAGTAACAGTCACGGGACGTCCCGCTGAGGCACCTTTGGTTTCAGCTCACTGTTGAAGCTTTCTATTCTGCTTTAATTAAAGTACTTGGTGTTTCTGCTACTCTGTTTAGCGATGACCGCATGTCTGTGAAATGCAGATTTATCCGCTGGCACTCTACTTTCTAATGTAGAGTGGTCACTGAAACCTTGTGCTATAAAGGAGAGTTTTGTTTTCTTGGTTCCTTTGAAACCATCCCATCCGTCCTCGAGGATACAAGCTGAAAGGTCAGGCCTCACATTAAATAGCACACGCAAGCTTCATACTCATCTGTTTTGCAGATCCTCATGGTGTGATGTCTAGCCATTTCAAATGAGTCGTTTGTGCGGCGGTGTATTAAACACCTGCTAGCAGACCGGCTTCCTGCCATGTTTAGCTGATGGCTAACAGCCATCGGATGGGAACACTTGGGATGAGGCCCATGCGTTTCCTAAACTGTTGGACTGAGACAGTGTCTCAAAGGTGTGTCTTTTGTGAGTCCAGTCTGATCAGTACAGTGGTTATTTGTTCTCCATTTAAAATGCTCCCAGTGGCTGTTTTTCCCTGATAACTTCAATTCTTTTCTTTGTTATACACTGTTTTGCATGGTAATTATTGCCAAGTTGCCAAGGGATAAACTAGATCCGGGTGGTTATTTTCGCAGAATAAAGGCTAACAGGCTTATCAGGAGCCCAACAGAAATCACAGATATGACCGAAGGGCTTTATTCTGTGAAAACAACCGCCTGGATGTACTTTATCCTGCTTATTACACAGCTACTGACAGCAGAACGTAAAAATTAGTCATTGAGTCATAATAGTTTATTAATTTTTTAAACGCAAAGCTGACAGAAATTAAAACGGCTGAATGGAGAATACACTAACCTACATATTATTCAAATTCCAAAATTGCTAGCTGAGCCCCTTGTTATTAGATTCAGGAGCTGTTACCTGGGAATAACCGTGACTTACCTATCAGAATCAAGTATTCCAGATAGCTGTGTAATAAAATATATTAATGAAAGTTTGTGTAAGAAACTAGTTTGAAAGGTTGTAACAAATTAAGACATTGGCATAGTTTCAAAATATGTTCAGTTATGCTAGCAACGCGCTTAGCATATGTGTTAAGCCTTTGTTTATTTGCAGCACGTCAGCATGATGTTAAAATGTATTAGAAACCTGTTGAGCATGTTTGAATGATGCTAGTAACATGCTTTTCCCTGTTAGTAAATGTTAGCATGTTAGCCATGCTAGCAGCAGGGTAAAGGCAAAGTTCAGCCAGAAATGAAAGTTTTGTCATAATTTACTAAGCCTTTACTTGTTCCAAACCTTTATGAGTTTGTTTCTTCTGTTGAACACACTAAAAAGATATTTTGAAGAAAACTAAAAAAAAAACTGTAACCATCTACTTACATAGTAGGAAAAACAAATACTATAGAGGTCAATGGTTACATGTTTCCATTTTTTTTTTTTTAAATGTCTTAATTTTTTGGTGAACTATCTCTTCAAACATGTTAAAACATGCTAGCGACATGGTAATCGATGTTAGCAATGTTCTATAAAAGTTGTCCATCTGTTACGACATGTTAGTAAATACTAATGCTACATGCTACAAATATGCTTGCAATGTGCTAAGCATTCATTTATGTTACCAACATTGTAACCATGTTAAACAGTGTTAAAACTTTTTTGAAACCATAGCATATTTGTTTTTGTTGGTTTGATTTGAATTGAATTGACAGTGAAGCCATTGTGCTCAAAATAGATATTTAATCACAGAGTTTAACTGACCAGGCACTTTGTTTTACAATACGCTGTTGAGTTATCATGGTGTGTTTCGATGAGCCAGCCCCAGAATTTATCCCACAATGTTTCAAAGCGGTGGTGTCTGGACGTGGTATTTGTTTCTGGGTGGAAAAGCATGCTGCATAATCATATCCTTCTTGCTGTCCTAGCCATTGTAACCCAAAGCACATTCATCTTCTCATTATTTTTACTATCTGGATTGTATGGATTTTTAAACATTTGCCATGTTCACTTTTGTGGAAAGGTTGTTTGGATAAAACAGAGCACCATTTTGTTACAGTCAGTTAAGTTTGGTAGATATTTAAACAGTGTCAGTGATTATGCCGAAGATAAACTTGCCTAGTGTGATGCTTGTTCATGCAGAGCTTGTTTGCTATAACTGATGTTTCGACACAGTCGTTAAATTGCTAGATTCATTAACCTGAGTGTAGGTTTAGTACCATATATTTTCCCTCTTTGAACAGTGACTTTGTTTAGATATTATTATTGTTTGAAATCATGCAGAACTGTCAAAACCTCTAAAGATTTACACATGTGCAGTTGCTTAGAAAATCACTACTAATCCCAGGTTCAGATGCCACCATTTGGCATCTGAAATGGTTTAGTCCTGCAAGAATGTGTAGTTACTAACCAACTAAAGACATGTAAGTGTGTTGACCTTTAGTCCGCAATCACAGTCACTTTGTAGAGCTTACGAAACATGTTGATGTAAAGATTTTGGGTTCTGTTTGGTAAGATTAACACTTACTACTGCCAATTCGTGCACTGTTGACAGTAATAACTTGTTACTTACATTATTTAAAAAAAGTAGAAAATTCTTTGGCCATTCTCCTTTTTTCAGGGAAGAATGTATATAGAAACATGTTTTTTTTGCTTTTTTATGTAGGAAGAAATATATGCATGTGGTTAACACATAACAGTAACAGAAAGTAACAATGGCTAAGGGCAAAAAAAAAAAGAATCGATATTCTTTTCTAATTATTCTGTTATGTGGTGTGTTTTGATCCCTATTGCAGTACAAAAAGCTAAATCCATTTTTATGTAAAAGGCAGTGTATTAAAACATATTGAGGTGTATACCACATTTTGGAAAGATTTAGCTCTAACAAACCACAACACCTGTGTTTGGATGTTTAAAACCGATGAATCGCATCATTAACATTTTATTTTAGCAATGCATCAAGCAAATCAGGGAATCTTCCCATCCCTAGTAAGGACTGATGTGTAGGGTTAAGCATAATTTCAGTTTTTTATGATACAGGTGCCAAATCGATACTTTTAAAAAGGAACCAGGCATCATACCAGATATTTGCATATGACCCAGGGCAGCTCATTTGCGTTTAAAGAGCCACACATAAAATTAGGAGGTTTGTGCTTCAAAAAGCGCCATTTACAGCACAGTGTAATGATGCACATAAGGTAATTTCACATTCCTAGATATATTTTGGGGACACTTGGCCTGGCTGAGACGTTTATACAAAAAGCTTTTAAGATTTAGGATATTGCACTTGCCAGATGTGGTCCTGCAGAAATGTCAGCATGTGATTGTGTGGAAACAAGCAAGACACAAGGGGTCCAGCTGTTTCTTGTGCCTCGGTGCAAACAGACACATCGGACATCATCTGAGGAAAGAATTAGTTTACTTATCCAGCATCTGCAGCTCTTCTAGCACAAGAGCGGATGTTTTTGTTTGCCTAATTAACTAGAGGGCAATGCTGTTTCCAAACTTGAAGTTACATATTCTGCCACACAAATCTCAGGTAATGAGAACTGGGATGCCTTTTGACAAAGTGACCCCCAATGAAACCAAAAAGACGTAGCTGAATTATCAAAAGATCAATTGTCACCTTGGGACAGTCAGTCTTATGTTATCATACGGTTATATCACTCTATTGCTTTGAGAAGTTTTTTAAAGATGCGCTTGTGCCCTTGATGGTGACCAGCAGTGGAATGTTAACAATGATCAGGAATTTTTGTCGTCATATTAATCCCTAATTTTAGACGGCTGCTCAGAAGCGACTGTGAAACCTGCACCGGCTTTGACTTGTAGTAAGTCCTGAAACAAATACGCAAACCGTCTGCTCTTATATAATCTGTATGAGAACGATTCCTGCTCCAGCACTAACACACCTGCCTGCAATTTTCCAGTGCCCTTAAAGACCTTGATTATCTGGCTCAGGTGCGTTTCATTAGAGCTGGATCTGAGCTTTGCATGAAGGTAGATCAACACAAATGAACACCATCTGCTCTGAATGGTGGGTAAAACCAGTTGCTGGCAGAGTCTACTGTCAGGTGCTGATTGAAGATATCAAGAAGTTGTAGAAATGTGTTCCATGTTTTGATTGGTTATCACATTTTCTTTTCGTAATTGGATTCATGTCTTCATGTGGAGTTTTGATTTACGCTATGTTATGGTGCAAGATTTATGGCAAATGTTTGGAGATCTGTTGCCATTCACTCAATGAAAATACATCATTTAAAATGTTTCAGATATGGATGCATGATATATTGTTGGCCATATCGATATCGGCCGATTAATGCTATTTTTAATAGATTCGTTATCTGTTATTCGTAAAAAAAAATAGGATAATATTTTTAAGCTGATAAATTATGTATTTTTCCGTTGGTTGAACCACTTCATGTGCTTGCTGCCTGACTTTTTTTTTTCTTTACTGGTATTTTGATTTTGGTTAATCTTCAGTGACTTTGTTGATTTATTTATGCATTAGATTTTATTTATATAAAAGAAGGTTGGCCATAGAAAAGAATAGTTAGTTAATGAAATTCAGAGTTGTTTAATATCTGTCTTTGCCTTTTGTTTTAGCAATCATGCAGAAAAATTTTAATCTTTTAAAATTTGTATTTATTGACCAATATATCGGCTATCGGCCTCCAAATCTATTGTTTATTGGTATCGGTTAAAAATTCTATATCGGTTCATACCTAGATTTTATTAGTGAGCGCATGTTTCTTTGATTAAAAAAGTGACAAAGAGGGTTAATAATACATTTAATGTCCCAAAATATTTCAAGCAAATGCTGTTTTGAACTTCAAAACTTCCTTACAGAATTTGTAAAATTAAAAGTAAAAATGAAGTAGCACTGTTTTGAAAATAGATGTTTCTTGAGCACAAAATCAACATATTAGAATAATTTCTGACAGATCATGTGAAACTAAAGACTGAATTAAAGGATGAATTACCTATCATTATCTCTTTAAATTATTTATTCTGTGTGCCCTTCAAAGTTTTATGCAAAAGTAAAATGAAAAACGTATTACCCCACTTTTGTTTTGTTTTAAACCCTTTTGACTATTCTTTTGACAGACTTTAAAGGGGCTTTAAACTGTACAAACTATGTTCAATGGCATTATAGAAAATGAAGATTCTTTAAATATTCTCCATTTGTGTCTCATGGAAAATATCTAGTATATGATGGTGCTAAAGATGCTATGATAGATTGTTCTGCTGTGCTTGCCAATGTTCTTCATAAACAGGAAGTTAGGGAAAGGTTTGAGGGAAGAAAAAGACGCCAACCATGTTGTTTTGCACCGCAAAACATTTTTCTCTTGTTGTTTCTTTCTCTTCCTCTGATCAATCATTCTGGAGACTTTTTTTTGGCTGGTAGTGCTGCACACTTCTGTACTGTAGACTACCCACAGTGTAGCAGTGCGTGCCTTCTTGGCTTTTACTTTATCTCCATAAACAATGGCCAAGACAGTACATCCCAAATAAAACAAAACATTTTTTTCTGTCAATCAACCCTAAATGTTTGACAGAATCCTCTCAAGCTTCCAAATCATCCGATTATATGATTAATTTCCAACATCACACTACAGAATGTCTGTTAATGAATGTGAACTTTGCATGAGTGTGAGTCTCAATTCAAGTCAGTTTTAGTTATCACGGTAGGGTGGCTTGGAGACATTTACACAAAGTTTCCAGCAAATAACTAAAGTATAAGTGTTTTGGCTTTTCATATACACAGCAACTTTGGAAAACCAGTTTCAGTGTGCAAGTATTGAAAACTATACTGTTTGAAACTATACTATACATATTTTACCCATTGCTACTTTTGGGACAATGCAGTAAACAATGAATAATTTCTAGATTGTCCCTAATTCTTCTACCCTTTTTATCTTAAAAAATGTATTTTCATAAGATTAACTTCTGAACTTGACAACCTAAACAACAATGGCTGATTACAATATTGTGTTTGTTCTGCTTAAAGAAACTCAAAACAGGCTCCTATGTCACCTATGGTGAAGTAGTTGAGTTTTACCATTTTTTAATCCATTTACCGAAATGATATTACGTCGTTCTTGAAAATATTCCCTAGCTGGGTAACTAGGTAACAGCGCTGCAAAATAATCCGGAATGAGAGTAAAGTTCCTAACCATATCTGCCTACAAAATAGCAGTTTTTCATTTTCCATAGGTCTTAGTACACCGTGTTACTACAAAACTTATTTGAGTTTTTGAGTGAGATGCTAATGGTCTAATCTGATTTAAGGATTTATGCTAAGATAAGCTAAAATTGCCCTGCCAGACCTGGGGATCAGCTGAATGGATTCAAAAATGATAAACTCTATACTGTTTAACATAGGGGAGTTGTCAAATGAGCCTGGAGTGGAGTGTTAATATATTAACAAGTGGAATATATATAAGTGGAGTGTTAATATATTAAGTGATATTGCCAACTAAGGACGAGACATGCAAAATACACAATTTTTTAAATAGTTTTTGTTGGTCTGTGGATTGAAATTGTTTTGACATTGTTGACCTCTGTATGCAAGACTACAAAATCTGTTTTTTTAAGCTAATGCAAAACCTCCTCATAATAACTATGACAGACATATAAGGAGAAACATGTAGAATAATGCGTCTGTAACAAAAGGCATTTTTCCTTCCAGGTCCATAACGGAAAACAATGTTGGTATTGTGTTCTTTGCATACGTGCAGCCCTGCTCAGTGGCTCAAAAATATCTGATTGGAGATATGCTAGTGTAGCCATTGCCAAAAGAAACCACCAACAAGGACATCTTCCCTGCATTTTTACAGGATGAGGTGTATTGATTAGAAAAGCCAGCATTTATCATGCTCCATCATTACATTGGCATGGTATCTGCCAGTCATTCAGAGTATGAGGGAATATAAATATTGTTATGATAGCAGTACAAGATTCTTGTGAAAGATCTAAATTCTAAATGAACCTGTCAATAGCTTCATTTCGATAAAAACAAGACCACACAGTCTTGTTATCATGTCCTTATGGAAAAACTTTGTAATAACACTTTAATCTCATCTCACTGTCTCAGTTTGTGTCTGTTCTTTTTTTTTCCGTTGGTATATTTCCTCAGAGATGATTCCTTGCAAACAAATGTACCTGTACAGGATGAAATCCATGCCAAGAAACAATTTCTAGTTTAGGCTGTGGCCTTCAAGGTAAAAGTATGTGCTTGTTTTGCAATAGTTGTACGCAAGTAGATGGATTAGTCTGAGATAAACCAGTTAATTTGGACTTGGGAAAGATTATTTGTTTTGGTCCAACATTCCTCTGGGTTTTGAAACGGGCTGCTAACTTGTAATGGCTTGTTTTAAAAACTGGCACATAACCCAAAGCATTTGATTATTTTGCAGTGCAAATTGATGCAATTCAGCTCTTGGCTGCCCATAAAGGTCATTATGTTCCATTTGGTAAGAGAGCAGAAGCTGAATTGATCTCCTTGTTGCCTCTATTTGGACCAGAACCTTTGAATAATTAGTCTGGACACAGACACCTGTTACAGACACCTGCACTACAAGCAGTTCCAGTCTCTTTGTGCTGTTCCATGAGCTGTCTGAACCTGCTCACTTATTCACTCATACACTAATACCTATATAGCATATATAGCAGTTGAGTGGACTAAAACAGGAAAGAAGGAACAAAAACAAATGTGAATGTGTGTTGTGATGTAATAGTTTGAGCCAGATAGCAGTCTGTTGCAGATAATTTCATCATGAACATCACACCCACCATCCAGTCAAATGTCCTTTTTGGCTTTATGACTTGATTGTCACTTTTTTATTTGCCTCATTATAAACTGTATTATTTGATAACAAAGATAACAAAAAACATCTTAGTTTCATGCTTATTTACTTTTTCCATTTATGTATTTAAAAAAAGCTACTTTTATATGTGTTTGTTCATAGCATATGTACGTAGGCAACATGGTACATAAATATAACATACAATTTAAATTAATTCAAATAATTTAAGATATAACCTACATGTGTATGAATATATGTTATACATTGATAAGGAGCAGTTTCAGGCAAAACCAAAGCTATAGATGTTTTAGAGCAGGGGTTCTCAATGTCTACATTAAAAGTTCCAAATCTGAATTTTTTAAGGTTAAAGGTCCGGAACAATTGATATTACATAACTTGTTTTTAATAAACATCCATAATATGCATCAAAAGGTTTTTATTTAAATAAAGTGGCATTTGCATTCAAAACACATTAAATACAATGCAAATGTGGCAAAACCACTAATATAAGTGCATTTTTGTACAAAACACAACAAAAGGTAGGCCCTCTCTCCAAAAAAAGTGAAAAATACAAAAGGTGTGTAATGAAAACTTTAGGTGTTGTAGTTTTGCGGTCCTTATATCTGTATTTTGTGGATACTGCCGTTCAAAATGTCTGTGTTTTGTTTCATAGTGGCGTTTCACATTTCCACTCTTTACAACTCCAATTGTCTCATTACAAATCAAGCAAAATGGCATTGTGCTGGCTTGTGGCAAAATAAATGCATACTTATGAGTCCATTCAACTTTGAACTGTCGATTCTCTTCATCAGGTTTTCTTTTCCGTGAGACCGACATCTTCATCCATTCAAATAATCGCTTTGCTGTGGTGCGTTAAAGCAGGCGCGTGCCTTGTATGATCACTGGATGTCATGATAACAGAGTCACGCAGGAAAACTTTGAATATTTTGCCTTCGATTTTATTTCGGCCTGGACTTTGAGAAGCCCTGTTTTAGAGTGTAGATTTAACAAATATCACTAAACATTACTAAAATTATGTAATTTTTAATATATATTTATTGTAAGCCAAGTCTGTCAGCCTGTGTCTGTCTTAATATTTACCTATTAGTTAATATATACTTGCCAGAAACAGGTGAATTGGATTAACTAAATTGGCCGTAGTGTATGAGTGTGTGAATGAGAGAGTGGATGGGTGTTTCCCAGCACTGGGGGTTTTCAGTTGCACTCTTAGGACAAGGTTGCGACAGGAAAGGCATCCGCTGCTAAAACATATATGCCAGAATAATTGACGGATCATTCCTCTCTGGTGAATGAAGGAAAGTGAGTCAGTGAGTGACTTTAAAACTTTTAATTCTTCATAGCACAGTTTTGCCAAGGGTCTGAAAACTTAGATTTGGGTTCAAATTGATATGGCCGTAGACTGCTTATACAAACCTTTGTGAAAGAATGGATAATTTTCAGTTGCTCCATAGTTACATGTCTTTTTGGAAACCACAATGTCTGATTAGTCACTATTGTGGCAGAAACTATGATTTATTTAAGCAAAGAACAATTATTTAAACAAATGAAAAAAGGCATTGATACAAGATGATTTCTAAGTAACTGATTTGAATAACCTTTTGGAGTTAAATCAGCAATTTAAGAACTGACTGTGTGACTGTGACTGTGTAAGAAGTAGACTGCTTCAAGGGAAGGCTTCAAGAGGCCAATGACAGATCTGAAGAGTTACTGGCTCCAGCAGCCGAGACTATTGAAACTGCTGCTTCACCAGTCGCAGCCTAATGACATAATGACTGGATAAAGATTCTGTGGTCTGATCAGACCATAATTGAGTTTTTTGGACATAAGAGTAAATGTTATGTCTGATATAAGCCGAACATAAGAAATACAGAAACACACTGATTTTTAAGCAATGTGTCCTCATGCCGTGTAGATGCTGTGTAAATGTGAGATACCTCAACATAAAGCCAGTGTTAGAGGAATC
>CAIGQV010019070.1:21940576-21970247 GCA_903798115.1 Danio jaintianensis | reverse complement strand
ATCTATCTATCTATCTATCTATCTATCTATCTATCTATCTATCTATCGGAGTCTGTCTGTTTTTCTATCTTATTATAGTTCTATCTTGCATTCTATCCATCGTTTAATCGATCTATGTTTGATGTATCTATTCATCGTTCTATAATTCTGTCAGTCTATCATTGTATCATTCTGTCTATCATTCTATCTTTCATTCTCTCTATTTTGTTCTATTTGACTATCGATCTATCCATCATTCAGTCTGTCTATTGTTCTATTCATCATTCAATCTATTGTTATATCCATTGTTAGATCAGTCTATTCATCGTTCTCTCTATCATTCTGTCAATCCATCTTTGTATCATCCTTTCTAATTTTCTATCTGTTTTTCTGTCAATCTATCATTTTATTATTCTGTCTATCATTTGCTTATTTTATCATTCTGACATTTCTGTCTGTTGTTTTTATTGTTCTGTCTGTTATTCAATAATTCTGTGTATCTATAGTTTTTATCATTCTGTGTTTCTGTTGCTCTGCCTGTTGTTTTATTTTTCTATTGTTAAATCGTTCTGTCTACTGTCTTATCACTCTGTTTACCATTAGTTAGTAACACAGGTTATTCCAGATAGTAATACAATACGAAGGAGTAACAAATGTATGAAAATTGGGCAAAACAGGCTTTTAAGACCTGAGCTTATTCAATTTTTCTTCCTCTGTGTCATATAAGTAAGTTTTTAATTAAATGTCCATGTAATTCATTTACTTCTGAGATTCATTTTCCCTCACATCATTTTTTCCAGGTTTATTTGAGATGCAGATCAAGCAGGGCTCTGAATGGAACATACTTATAATGTTTATATTTTCTGAGTGTCAGGAAAAAAGGCTCACGTTAAAATCTGAAAAGGGTAGTTTAATCTTAATTGGCTCCAGTGTGCTCCAGGCACCCTTGTTTTCCACTCCCGTTGGCTTGAGAAATGCCTTCCTCCGCTAACGCTGCCTGCACGTCTCTTTCAAAGGCCGTGGCAGTCCACATTAACTTCCCTTTATAATGGCTGAAATGCCATTAGGGGAGTAGAACGCTCCACTTGTTGTTTTGGAGCAAGTTTTTTGTTCCATCACCTTATATCAGAACCTCTTTAGAATTACACAGGTCTTCAGTCAGACAGTTGCAAGCTCTGTTAGAACTACAGACTGACTTAGAACTTATGTTTTGGGCAGCAAGCTAAAGCTTGCAATGACACATTTATAGAAATGAACTTTGAATGTCTTTCCAGGAAATAAAACCTTTTTGGATCAATTTAAAAGGCTAAACTGACGTATAAAACCTACTGCAGGCTCTAAAAATAATTTTGCCATGGAACAGAATAGTAACATTCTCCTCTACGTAATATTGTACTATCACAGACTTTCATTGACATATACCAACATGTCGTCCACAGAAAAACTCTGCAGTGGTTAAACTTTCCCATATATATTTCGCAGACAGGCAGTGCAAACAAAACTCTGTCATGTTGTTACTGGGTCATTGAAATTTGACCATAATTGCAGTTTAATGACCACTGGGAAATCCATCATTTTGTTGGAGTCTAAACGGAGCTACGCTAGTAACCATGAAGTACAGCAGAATTGGTGTTCCAAATACATCACTCTGTTCACTTTGACATAAATACAGGAATTGCATTTTGGCCTGAAACTCTCAGTGGTGGACAATTCGGTGTTCAGATTATCTGTATTTAATAGAAAATGAAAGATTGTAAAACTGACTTCGCACAAAGTAAACATGACCCCACAAGGTCTCTGGATCTCAGGCTCTGTCACCATGCAGCATCTGTGGCGTTTCAGAGAGTCAGGACTAAAATAAACAGGCGATGTAATCGAAGAGCACGACAGATTTAAATCAGTCACATGTGAAAGTCAAGGGTCCACATTACATACAGTAGAATTAATGAAAGGGCAAACAAACCTTAGGTCAGGATTTTTTGGACACACTGGGTTGTTTATTGAGAGTATTATCGCTTTGTTGGCCTATGTTTTTTTTTATTTTTTTTTGCAGCATTAACTTGAACACAACATTTTATTTAGGGATGCACAATATTATGTATATTATTGCAGAGCTCAATGACTTCATGAATCATGTAAACTGAAAATGATGCCGATATGCCTTGCAGAGATCATGTGTTGATTATGAACCTGCAGTAACAAAATTGTCTAGAATGCTAGCAGTAAGATCAGGTCTACAATCTACTCATTCACAAGGTGAATTTTTACCTGCATGGTGATTTGGATGATCTGTTTTGCATTGCTGACTTCAAACTGTGAATGTGAGTACAGAATAACTCCATGTACAACAGCATCAGTGAGTTATTTGTGTTGCACGTTTAGTAGTCTCTGCTACATCAACAACCTCACCCAGCTACAGTTCTATTTAAGTACTACTATATATATATATATATATATATATATAAATAACTATATAAACAGTGTCATAAATTACCAAGACTGATTTGAATTAGTGGTTAGAAGCTACAGATCATGGGGAGAAATAATTATAATCCAGACACTTATAAATGAACTTTCCAAAAAACACACAAACAAAAACAGTTATTGGTATTGGCTAAAGGGAGTTAAAAATATCGCCATATAAGATATCTGAAAAAAAATCTAATGTTGTGCATCCCTAATTTAATTTTTTTATTTATTTCTATTTTTTGGAGATAATTGTTCATTATAAATAAGGAAGTTTCATGCTGTTTACTGATGCTCTGTTTACATTTAATGTTTCTTCCTTCCTGCTTTTCTGTTGTTTTCTGATGTTAACTTGATTTATTGAATGATTTGATTGATTGGTTCAAGGTTTTCATGCTATTATTCATTAAAACTAAAATCTTAACAAAGTTAACTGAAATGAAACTATGCGTCTTATCTATAATACTTTTCTCACAACAAAATGACTAAAATTAAGTTGAAAACAAACATATATGCAAATCAAAATAATAACAAAACTAAGAAAATAAATCAGTGATACTAAAATAACATTGAGTTGGTTTAATGACAACGAACAAAATACACATTTTAAAGTACACGTTATCCTTTTTCATGCCATTGGGTTTCTACTTATTTTCCAGACTCTCTGAGAAAAATAGTAATGTTTTATAACACTCTTTCCACATCTTTTGTTCAGCTCTATTTGTTAAGATGACTGTCTGCCAAAATGGTAGTGATTATTAAAAGATTAAAGTCTCATCCACAGTAAGGTTACGCAATCCCGCAGTTATCCACAAATTCTTCAACTTACAGTGGCCAAAAGTAATTTTGCTGAATTGATTCTGTGAAATTAGATGCTCTTTTAATATTATTTATTTATTTATTTTGGATAAACTAAATCCATATGCGGCCCATCACAGATTTTAACTGGAATAGACAGGACCCTTCAGTGGCAAATGTGAACTGTGATGTGCTGAAGGACATTCGTGAAATATTTAACCCAAACATATGATGTTTTTTTTTACTTCTTTTCATTTGGAAGGCTTTTTCGGTGCATTTTATTACCCATGGTTTGCAGTGAGTTACTGTTGTGACGCAGCACCTCGTCCCTTTACAGTTACTTTCATCAGAAAACAGAATTTTAGAAATATTCCAAAAACAGAAGGTGTTCTGAATGCTTCTAATCCACCCTTTTCTGCACATGACTATTGTTTTAGAATTATTTCCTGTTTGAGGAACTTCCATTTAAAAGAACTCAATCAAATCACTTTAGATGATGAGCTACAAATAATCCATCAGAATGAAAACTAAGTGAGGTATTTTTGGCATTGTGTGCTTTATTTTTGATTATCAGATATAAGTTATCTCATATCTTCATAATGATATGTATTACAATTTATTCAATTAGTTAATATTGACCACATTCTTTTCAACATTTTAATGTACACTAAAAATGCTGGGTTCCACACAATCAATTTGTGTTGGGACAACATGAAGGAATTAAGTTAACTAGATTTTACAAATTAAGAGGATTGAACATAAAACAATTAAGTTGTCCCCCCAAAAAAATATCAAGAATTGTGTTGTTTCAGCTCATTTTAAATAAGTAGTTTGAACAAATCGCAAACATAATTTTTTGGAGTGTATATAATCAAATATGTACTCATTCATATATGAATGTATTTTATGACACCACAAAATAAAGGATAAAGCATAATATGAAACAATAGACTTTTTGTTTTGTCTACACATTGTATATTGTCATATTGCACAGCCCTACTTGGTGTCTCTGTGGCCAAAGCTCTTTTAAATTTATAGTGTTTTGTTCCTCCATATTATTTTCTCATTGTACAACAAAATTGAATATACATCTGTAATAATGTTGCAGAAATTCTTGTTTATAGTGTTTGGGTTATTTGTGGTGTATACTGAAAATAGTTTGTTAATTATAAAATTTGCCTTTTTAATATTTGATGGACGTAACTTTGTGAGCAGAATAAGGATATGTAATTATGCCCAGTTAAAAAAAAAACACTTCAATGATTGTTTACAGTTTGACTGAAGATTCTCCCATTATTCAAAGCATCATGGGGTGGAGGAAAAATCTGAATGGCATCATACTAAACTATTTGTTGTGTTGTGATTGTGTAGGTGGCTGGAGGTGGGTGTGGTGAACCTGACCTGTACACAGTATTGGGTGGTTTACCTGTGGGTGCTGCAGGAGGCCATCTGGCCTGGAGGAAATCTGCCGGCTCAACCTCGACCACAGCGCAGCCAGCAGCAGAAAGACCACAGCAGAAAGCAGGCTCTGCAGTGCCTTATGAAGCTCATGCCAGGTGAGATGCCACATAATAAATGCACACATAAAGTATTAGACACAAAGTGACGTTTAGCCAGAAGAAAATAATACTTTATTGCCCTTTATTCCAACATACTGATGTAGATTTCCTAAGCATATGTAAGTGTAGTTTTTTTATGTGCTCTAGAAATGAGGGAATTATTGCTTTTTAAGGAATGCATAGGAGAATGACTTATAATCAAATACATTCATTCATTCATTTTCTTTTCGGCTTAGTCCCTTTATTAATCTGGGGTCGCCACAGCAGAATGAACCGCCAACTTATCCAGCATATGTTTTACGCAGTGGATGCCCTTCCAGCCACCAACCCATAACTGGGAAACACCCATACACTCCCATTCACACACATACACTACAGACAATTTAGCGTACCCAATTTACCTATAGCGCATGTCTTTGGACTGTGGGGGAAACCGGAGCACCCGGAGGAAACCCACGCGAACATTGGGAGAACATGCAAACTCCACACAGAAATGCCAACTGACCGAGCCGAGGCTCGAACCAGCGACCTTCTTGCTGTGAGGCGACAGCGCTACTCACTGCGCCACCGCACCGCCAATCAAATACATAGAAGAACCAATTAAATATAAGTAATATTACACTGTAAAAAACAAAACGCTTTTGTCCCTTTTCTAGTGCAAATATCTAAAAATTCTTAAATCAAAAAGCATTTTCTAGACAAGCAAAAATATGGTCTTGTTTTCAGAAATAATAAGTGCAAATTAAGTGGGTTTTCCTTAAAACAAGCAACACAATCTTAATTATTTGGACTAGAAACAAGACAAAAACTCTAAGTACAAAAAAAGTTTTATGCAACACATTTGCTGTTAAGAGTTATTATACTGCTTGGTTTGTTGGTCTGTTGGGTCTGATTTCTTTCTCTCCACAACCAATCCATTCCGGAGTTTACTCAACCTTTTGCACTTATTTAGGTGGAGATCAACATGAACAAACTAAAAAAGAAAATGGCCACACATCAACACATCCCGAATGTGAACAGGAAATCTCATAAAATCTGTCGAAACATGAGAATAAACATGCAAGCTGTTGTCACAAATTGCTGAATCTCTGCTGTCCAAATCATTTCACTTTGTGCTGTGCTATGATGGTGTTTGTTTGGTATGCTTCCGTCTTCTGTCAGCTTGCTTTCTGGTTGGATATTTTTCATTTCACGTGATAATTTCGGGCTGGTGTGCACGTTTGATGGGGTTTTCATATCAGGACATTGTCAGAGGACATTATTAGGATTGTCAGAATGGGAAAAATTGGTTCAAAATAAGCCTGATTACTTTGTGGTGTGTGCCAAGCCTAAATAAAACAAAACTTAAACAAACATTTTAAATGTGTATTTTGATTCTACAATAAATCCTTTTCAATAAATACATTGAACAGCATTCAGAACAGAAACTGCAATAAAAATAAAAGCAAAAAAATTGTTGGTTTAGTTAAACTGAAAATAGTGCTTTGTGGGAGAGTTGTGAATAAATATTTCCAACTTCAAATGCTTTTTTTGGTTTGGAGCGAACGGGTACAATTTGCTTGTTAATAATTGTGTAATTACAGTTGCTTTCAAGCTGAATCCGAGAGTAAAAACCTAACAATAACATGAGATGCTCAGACGCTGTTCTTCATCAGTAGTGTGTGGTGTAGTACATCAAGCAAGTCTCCATCTCCATGCTCCTTGACTGAAGTTTGCTGAGTTTTACTGTGTGGCTTTGTTTTTACAGATCTGATCTCCGATATGCTTGGCTCTGAGAAGTACAAGATTTTTTGGCAGACGGTTGTGGATTCTTTTCAGGACCCCACTGTAAACAGGTGTGTTTAAGCACTAAGCACAGATGGAGATAAAAATCAGCACCACAGCCACTTATGCACCACATTATGCCTTTATAAGGTTAAAAACATTGATTGGAAATTCCAAATTCCTTGGAAATGTCAGTGCGTGTGCTGTAAAACAAATCGTCAGTTGCGTAAAAAACACAGTTGCGCAAGGAATATTCAAACAGCAACATTGTCCATATCGTGATTCGCAGGTGTTTTTCTGTTTAAAGGTGCTTTATGTAAGTTTTTGACTCTTCTAAAGCATAAAAATACCATAATATGTTTGCAGATATTTAAGAAACATGCCAAGTGAACATTCTTGTTTATCTGAAAAACAATACTAAAGTGGCGACGCGGTGGCGCAGTGGGTAGCACGTTCGCCTCACAGCAAGAAGGTCGCTGGTTCGAGCCTCGGCTGGGTCAGTTGGCATTTCTGTGTGGAGTTTGCATGTTCTCCCCGTGTTCGCGTGGGTTTCCTCTGGGTGCTCCGGTTTCCCCCACAAGTCCAAAGACATGCGGTATAGGTGAATTGGGTAAGCTAAAATTGTCCGTAGTGTATGTGTGTGAATGGGTGTGTATGGATGTTTCCCAGAGATGGGTTGCGGCTGGAAGGGCATCCGCTGCGTAAAACATATGCTGGATAAGTTGGCGGTTCATCCCGCTGTGGCGACCCCAGATTAATAAAGGGACTAAGCCGAAAAGAAAATGAATGAATGAACAATACTAAAGTCAGTTATTCTGCTTTGAAAATGTGCTTTCCGTGCTGGAACGTCTGTCTTTGTCCCTTTAACCCGCCCAATGCCAGTTTAGCCAATTATATTTCAGCACCCCGGGTTGCCTTGGTGAAAAACAGCATATTTCATTCATTCAGTCAGGAAGGCTCTCAAAGTATGCGTCTGCGTCTGAGACACGGATTCAGAGTTCCACATGAGGTTATTAATTAGCAAATAATATAAATATTACGAATGTGAACATTAGGTGAGCAGGTTACATTGTAACCCCGTGTCCTAACAACAAGCTACTTGACGAGATTTGCAGAGATAAGCAATTTGGCTGTTTGCACCAGACGAAACATGACCGAAATTTAAATACAGCCATTCAGAAGCACACAATAGTGCATTTACTGCACTATAATGAAATGGTAAGGTTTATAATCTAATTAATACATATTAAACCTCTTTAACATTATTAAATGTACATGCTGAATCACTGATATGTGTTGGTTTTGAGTCACAGTTCTAAAGTTCAATTTCAAACGGTTTATTTTATTTTCAAGATCTGAGGTAAACTATCTGCTGCTGCTTTCAGTAGTATGGCAATAAATGTCATGTAAAATGGCACTCAAACTCACATTATTAGTATTTAACACTGAATAAAACACATGCGGTGTACCTGAGGTGATCATTGTCTTAGTTCTGTTGTTTAGCTGCAAGAAATAGAAGCTGTTTCTAAAATATAAATTTCAGGTGTTGGTTAGAACAAAAACTCCTTTTAATATGGAAAATATTCCTTCTATTGCGTGCCGTTGCTTTTATTTAGAAAACGGTTTAAATCAGCCTTAAATCAGCCTTTAGGCTCGATAGGCAGGCACACTCCTGTTGATGTCGTCAATCTGGCAACCTGCGCTTGCATGTGTTTTGTGCAATACCTAGTTCAACCACTGGGTGTCAAACTTACATACTGCAACTTTAATTATGCTTTTTGAATTGCATTATGTCAAGCTTGATCTTAGCTCTGACAATTTTTGTTATTAAAAAAATGTAACATATATATATATATATATATATATATATATATATATGATTTAGATCAAATATAGTCTGAATAATACAGTTTTTAGCAGTTTGTGACTTTTCATTTTATTCATGCTATTGAATTGCATCATGGATCTCTGCTCCAACAACTTTTGACACTGTAAAATATAACTCTGCAGTTTAACAAAGTACCTTTTATTGACTTTTTAGTAGTTTGAAACTATATATTGTCTGAGTTGGTCATATAAATTATGGTGCAAAAAGCAGATAGTGAGCTGCCAGTGCTTTTTCTTTTATTTTACAGATTTATTTCTTGCAGATGCTGATTAAAATATAGACAGAAGTATACAGCTTTTATTGTTTTTAATGGTTTGTGACAGTGAAAAAGGCAAGCAGACATGGTCTAGTGAACATGTGGCTTTAATAGGTAAAATGGTCAGACTGTAATTTACTTACATCATTCTTTTTATGGCACAGTAAGCATGTGATGTTGACAAAGAAATGCACAAATGTGCTTTCAATTGATACATCGCTGTGCTCTGTTATCAGGGCACTCGTGACATCTTTGTGGATTGTTACCTCAGTGGGATACATGATTTATTCTCACCGGCTTGGATTTGGAGAGAGACGCTCTGTGATTTACTAGAACATGCTGGAATCTGCTGTAAATGTCCAGATGAAGCAGATGCTGCTACAATCAGTTATACGTTGAGTTTTCCTTTGTTTTATGAGCTGCGTATTTAATCGTCGGTATACAGAGGAGGAAGGCAACAAGACATGTCCAAATTCAGTGTCTGCGTAACATCCTCTCTACTTTTTAAGGCAAACAGATGCATTATGTCCTTGCTATTCCAAAATCTAGTGAGAATATTATGGAAACCATCAATCTGGCATCAGAGTAAATGATAGAAAAGAGTTTATTTATTTATAATTGTCAATTATTTTGGTGTTTCTGTCATAAAATAAATGTTAATGCGTACTTAACTCAAGTGCTAACTGTTTTAGTCACTGGATTGTGAGGCAGTATGATATTAAGTAATTTTTTTATATAATTATAAAATGTTGCTATAATTAAAGATGAGAATAAATAATAATGATGAGCCTACGAATAGTAATAGTTTATAAACAAATGCATTTTTGTCCACGCCGATAGCCTCTTGAGCAGTCCAGAGTTCAAGTTTGATAAAAAATAAAAATAAAAAACAAACAAATACATGTAAAAAATATGTATTTTAATTTTATTGTATTGTCTTTTCACCATAGGAATCAGTATGCTGTAGGGTAATTGGAAATGCTGCCCAAACCATTTTTTGTTTTTTTTTACTGATCATACCTTGGTTTACTCATTGAATTTTGTCTTATTTATTTTTTTCTATTTGTAACCAAATACATAATTTCTGGTGTTTGTTAAAAAGTGTTGAATCTGCGTAATCTTTAAGTGTGATGATTCACAATTATTAATATTGCAGGTTATGTTAAGTTTTTTTTTTTTTTTCATTGGTCTTGATAATACAGTATCGTGGGATCTGCGTGTAGCATGTAGCTGAGCTTGTGACCTCTTTCAACTGTGTTTTGCAGGCATCTTGTGTACTGCATCTGGGATCTGCTAATCGAGTTTCTCGTCCCCGAGGCCTCAGACGGGGACTTTCAGAAAACGCTTCTTCACAGCCTGTCCAAAAACGCAGAGAGGCTTCCGCCATAGGTGTGCTGGGCTGGATGGACACATAAACACACATACAAACACGGCCACATTCATATCATATCCAGATATGTGCTAAATGTAAATACAAGAATGTGTGGATTTGGATTCAGTCAGTGCCTGGCTCCAATTTGGTTTCCATGTTTCTGGGACTCACTACGCACTTCCGGGCAAACACTGATAAATAGCCACCTGTTTTGTGTTTTATCAAACCACAAGTCCAATCTCTAAAGCCCAAAATACCGGATCTGAATTAGTCGCAAGTTCTCTAACTTTTATCCACCTTGTTCCTTCTTGAGCTTTGGGCAAAGCTCTTACATATGGAGACATTTCCGCGCCATCCATTCACGTGTTTCCGGCCTTTCGGTCTTGATATGCTTTGAGTTTACACACATTCCCTCCTTAATCACATTAATACACTTGATCATTTTGCTTCAGGTCTTCTTTAGAGATTCTGTAAACACTGTCTCGGTCTTATCTCTCCTGCCTTCCAAGAAGGAAAGCCATTTTTTTCATCATATTCCTCTTAAAGAATGAAAGTTTCGCACATCTGCTTCTGCTGTCACAGGAATGCTGTACGTGCTTTGTGTGTTTTCAGAGCCTTTAAACTTAATGTCTCTCTTCACAAACACTGATTAAATGGTTAGATGACCACATAAAGCCTACGAGGAAAACAAGGTTATGTTGATTAACCAAAAATGGCCAGTTTTCAGAACACTTGTCTTAATATTTTTGCTTATATGTTATCTGAAAGGGATAGTTCTCACAAAAGTGATTATTTTTCATTTTGTTCCAGACATGTGTTGTTGTTTTTTTCTGTGAAAGATGAAAAACATCCTAAAGGAACACTCCTCTTTTTTGGAAATAGGCTCATTTGACAAGTCCCCTACTGTTAAACAGTTGAGTTTTACCAGTTTTAAATCCATTCAGCCGTTCTTCGGGTCTGACAAGAGCAGTTTTAGCATAGCTTAGCATAAATCATTGAATCAAACTTTCCATGTTCTATATGTCTTAGTTTACGATGTAACTACATTCAAGTTTAAACAAGAAAATCATCAAAACTCTTATTTGATTTTTTTTTAGTGGGATGCTTATTGTCTAATCTGATAAAATGATTTATGCCAAGCTAGGCTAAGATAAAAATGCTTCTGCCAGACCTGGAGATTGGCTGAATGGATTCAAAACTGGTAAAACTCAACTGTTTAACTTTAGGGGACTAAAATTTGCCTATTTCCAAAAAGGTGGCGTGTTCCTTTAAGAATGTTTGTATTTTGTAAATTTTTGGTTTTGAATATTCTTTTAAAATACCTTTTGTGAAAGTCATACAGGTTTGGAACAACATGCGGGTAAGTAATGGCATTAAACTATCCATTTAATAAGATATATATCTTTTTAGATGTACAAAACAATGCAGCAAATTGAGTTCTAACAACAAATAGAAGAGAATTACAGTACACTTCGTGTGTGGTTTACATATTTTCTTAGAAGTCTAGCACAAAAAGATGTCTTAATTGCCTTAATATGTTCAAAGTTATTTTTAGTAAAAAAAATAGCTTAACAAATGGATGCTCATGCAACTTTTTTGTCAGTCTGAAAAACCCTTTTAAATGCATAGTTCTATAAAAAATGTTAAATTACTGAAGATATAGGTGGCTTTTTTCTTCAGAAGAACATGAGCTGAAATCGTGGTCATCAGTAGTTTATGAAAATCCAAGCTATCTGGACTTTGAAAGTCAAAAAACTAAGACAGGCAAAACAAATACCTACATATCACCAAGGGACCACAGTTTCAGGGTAAAAGTCTTCTTTAATTTTAATCTGGAAAAACCCCCAAAAAAACCTACTTCATTGATTTTCTGAAGATGAGTAAATTAACATCTAATTTTACTTTACTTTTTTAGGCATATTGTCCATGTAATGTGTTTCTAATTTCCATAACTTAAAAGTATTACTGTCAGTTTTTGTTTTATTAGCACCATGTCATCTAGTCAACATTCTGTTTGCACTACCTCCCCAGTAGTAGTTCTGTACTTTTCTTTAGGTGATGATGTGAGCCTTGTCTCGATGCATGCAGATTTAGTTTCAGGTTCTGCACTGTGAGCCCTGTTACACTAAGTATGCACTGCAATGGCTTCATAGCTTTGTTATTACACTGTACTTGTGCTTAATGCGCTGAATGTTGCACTATTTGTAATTTTGTAAGTGATATATATATATATATATTGTTTGCCTTATGTGGTTCTGATGTGTGTTGAAACTAGAGTGTAAAGCAGTCGATGTCATTGAATTCAGTGGAGATGTATTGCAAAGACAACATCACTTATTTCTAAAGTGCTTTCAGGTTTGGTTAGCATGTTACATTTGTTAGTAATAACTTATTCAGACTTAATTGTGATCCAGTTTATATTTAAAACCGTAAAACAGCTGGAACCAAAAACAAAGATATATATTAAATGATGCAAACAAATCTACCAAAACGTGAAAAGAAACTATTCCCACTTGTTCACATAGACCCAAATATAATGTTTAGCTCACAATTAGTACAAAATAGAAAATAATGTTTTGACAGAATGATTGAATGATAAGAAACCCAACACTATTGACATGGATACTTTTGGATTACAAAATTGTTTTGCAGCAATGTGATCTTCGGTTGTCAGCATTCATGACCTTCACATGATAAATATTAACATGTTGTGTTGTGAATAGCTAAAGATGAGTGATGTATGATTTAAAACAGCACTCCTCGACTAAAATGATGTAATGAAAAAAACAAAAATTATATAATTCTTTTGGAAGCCATTTGAATGAACAGAATTTGGTAGCACTTAAGTATGAAACCCTACTGTTATTAATTGTTTCTTCATTGACACACTGTTACATTAATGTACCTGTCAATCTGTTTTTCATTCCATCGAGTTAATGAATTTTTCCATTATTAAAGTGAAAACATGGTTTTGCGGTCCTGCTAAATCACGTGGTCTGTTGAAAAGAACTAGAGGAAACGTTCGCCAAAACACATCACTTTCCTAAATCCTCCTTATGCTAAATAATACTGCACTGCTGTTCCATGATATGAGATTACAAGCACCGAGATCTTGGAGCTGAACGTCAAGATTTCCTAGAATTTTGTGGAAAACAAAATCTCTAAACCTTTGTTCAAAGTTTTTGGCCTTGGAAAAAAAGGTCTTTCTCCAAAATCAACAGAAATGGATTAACAAAAAGATGGAGGATTATTGAAATGAAATCAAGTATCTGGGACTAATTTTGGAGGCAGACAAAATGAGTTTGGCAAGCTGGCGAGTCTTCAGAGTGTGCAGTCATGACCCTTTACCTTAGAAATCACTGATCTCTGTCAAAACACAGATCACTGATTAGATGAGAAGCATCTGTAGCTAATATTGTTTCTTTTGCCACTAAATTCAGAGTGACTGTCTATTGTTCTGTATCTGTTCTGTAGAAGATCTATCTATCTATCTATCTATCTGTCTGTCTGTCTGTCTGTCTGTCTGTCTGTCTGTCTGTCTGTCTGTCCTTACATTCATCTTTACATCTGTTTGTTCGTCTGTCTTTTCCTTTGACTGTCCATCTTTCTGTATATCTGTCTGTCCATTTGTTCATCCATCGGTCAGTTTGTTCGTTTGTCTTTCCATCTGTCTGTTCATCATCTGTCTGACTTTACATCTGTTTGTAAGTCCATCTTTCCATATATCTGTCTGTCCTTCTGACAGTCAGCCTGTCATTCCATCTGTTTTTGTCTGTCTTTCCATCTGTCTTCTCTGTCTGTCTTTCCCTCTAAATGTCTATTTGTCTGTCCATCTTTCCATATATCTGTCTGTCTTTCTGACAGTCTGTCTCTTTCTTTCCATCTGTCTGTTCATCCATTCGTCTGTCTATCCATTTGTCTGTCTATTTGTCTTTACATCTGTTTATCCGTTTGTCTTTCCCCCTGTCTGTCCATCTGTTTTCTGTCTGTCTGTGCATCTGTTTGTCTCTTCATCTGTCTTGTCTGTCTGTCCGTCTGTCCATCCTTCTTTGTACAGTGCATCCGGAAAGTATTCACAGCGCTTCACTTTTTCCAATTTTTTTTAATGTTACAGCCTTATTCCAAAATAGATTAAATTCATTTATTATCTCAAAATTCTACACACAATACCCCATAATGACAATGTGAAAAAATATTTTTTGAAATTGTTGCAAATTTATTAAAAATAAAAAACCTGAAAAATCACATGTACATAAGTATTCACAGCTTTTGCTGTGAAGCTCTAAATTGAGCTCAGTTACATTCTGTTTCCACTGAGCATTCTTTAGATGTTTTAGCAGCTTAATTGGAGTTCACCTGTGGTAAATACAGTTGATTGGTCATGATTTGAAAAGGCATACACCTGTCTATATAAGGTCCCAGGGTTGACAGTCAAAGCACAAACCAAGCATGAAGACAAAGGAATTCTCTGTAGACCTCCGAGACAGGATTGTCTCGAGGCACAAGGCTGGGGAAGGTTACAGAAAAATTTCTACTTCTCCGAAAGTTCCAATGAGCACAGTGGCTTCCATCATCTGTAAGTGGAAGATGTTTGGAACCACCAGGACTCTTCCTAGAGCTGGCCGGCCATCTAAGCTGAGTGATCGGGGAGAAGGGCCTTAGTCAGGGAGGTGATAACCCGATGGTCACTCTGTCTGAGCTCCAGCATTCTTCTGTGGAGAGAGGAGAACCTTATAGAAGGACAACCATCTGTAATCCACCAATCCACCAATCAGGCCTATATGGTAGAGTGGCCAGACGGAAGCCACTCCTTAGTAAAGGGCACATAGCAGCCCGCCTGGAATTTGCCAAAAGTCATCTGAAACAAAATTCTCTGGTCTGATGAGACTAAAATTTAACTCTTTGGAGTGAATGCCAGACGTTACGTTTGGAGAAAGCCAGGCACCGCTCATCACCAGGGTAATACCATCCCTACAGTGAATCATGGTGGCAGCATCATGCTGTGGGGATGTTTTTCAGCAGCAGGAACTGGCAGACTAGTCAGGATAGAGGGAAAGATGAATGCAGCAATGTACAGAGACATCCTGAATCAAAACCTGCTTCAGAGTGCTCTTGACCTCAGACTGGGACGACGGTTCATAGCCGGACAATGACCCAAAGCACACCGCCAAAATATCAATGGAGTGGCTTCACAACAACTCGGTGAATGTCCTTGAGTGGCCCAGCCAGAGCCTAGAACCAAATCCTGTTGAACATCTCTGGAGAGATCTGAAAATGGCTGTACACCGCCGCTTCCCATCCAACCTAATAGAGCTTGAGAGGTACTGCAAAGAGGAATGGGCAAAATTCCCAAAGACAGGTGTGCCAAGCTTGTGGCATCATATTCAAAAAGACTTGAGGCTGTGATTGCTGCCAAAGGTGCATCAACAAAGTATTGAGCAAAGACTGTGAATACTTCATACTTCATGTCATTTTTCAGGTTTTTATTTGTAATAAATTTGCAACAATTTCAAAAAATCTTTTTTCACATTGTCATTATGGGGTATTGTGTGTAGAATGTTGAGGATATAAATGAATTTAATCCATTTTGGAATAAGGTTGTAACAAAAAAATGTGGAAAAAGTGAAGCGCTATGAATACATTCTGGAAGCACTGTATATCTGTCTGTTCATTTCTTTCCAACGTCTGTCTGCCCATCAATTTTTCTGTCCACCTTTTCATCCATCTGCCATTCTGTCTGTCTGTCTGCTGTATAACCACCTATATCCATTGTGGTGGCAACTCACTTTTTTCAGGGAACATACAAATATTGTTTTATTTGTTTGTTAAATGTGTTTAACTACCAATGACTAACTCCTCTGTATATTGCATATACAGTACTTGCGTCTTTAAATACAGTTCAAAATCCACTGTATAGCATGATATCAGAAGGAAACCCATTAAGCTTTCAACATGTATGACATCATTCGCTGTATGGACACCAAATATAATTATAAATTACAGTATGTAGCAATTGCTTATTCTTGCTAATAGTATCCAAAATGTCTTTCACTGTCTAACACTGAGTGCCACTGCCTCACTTAATGACTAGCTGGAAAAAAACAGGTCAAGTGCTCTTAAAAAGACACTGGCACTAAACGGAAAATAACTTAGCTTGAAATAAAAGAAATAAAACCTGATCTCACGCAAAGTGGAATTTTAAAAGATTAATGATTCTTTCACTGCTTTATTCAGGAGCTAGTCATGGTGCTGTCACACAAAAAATCGTAAAACAAAAAAGATTGGGGTTCTGAACTCTTAAATTCAAGTAAATAAATTGAACAACCTCATAGCTCAAAGTCTTGTGTTTATATTAGTTTTAAATGTCTTTTTAAAGTATTTACAGTAAGCCCAAATGACATGTAAATAGAGCAATTTACTCATCATACTAGCAATTGATTCAGTATCTTAATTACTTTGTTTACAAAAACCTTAAATCATGTTCCTTTGACCTGTGCGCTATGTTGAAATGTGTTTATATGCCAGTACATCCCCACAAGCGGTTTCTGCAAATAGTGCAGAGCAGTAATATGGTAGTGTTATACCACAGAAGACAGGAATGTTTCCTGAGGTGCTGCAGACCTGGAACTGCTCACATTAGTGTTAGTCATCAATTGACGTCTAGCTCAATAGAAGAAGCACATCTGTCATGAGGACCACCTTGTCAATATCCACAAAGCTACATGGAAAAACTATGCACAAGTATTCCTAGGACAAGGTTTAAAGCATACCTGCCAACATTCCAGTTTTTCCCAAAGTGTCTCCCGTATTTCACACACATCTTCCGAAACTCCTGTAATTTTATGGACCTAGTTACAAAAGCACGCACATCAATCTAAAATGGTTGCTCAGCCAAACAACAAGAAGTACAAAAAATATACATAAAGGTGCCAACACCAGAGCTCCAAGAATATAAATTTATTAACTTAAAAAGGCTATCACAAAGCGAGCAATCTAGGTACGAAAAAGCACTTTTTATCCATGTTTGTCAAGTTTCCAGATCTTGTATGATGCTAATCGCCTCACACAATTGATGAAATATTCAAACCTCTAAGTACTTTTTACCTCAGACATACATTACAACCCAGTTGGGCTGTTGCTTCCTCCGCAGGTGGTAGATGCGGGATTTGAAAGACGGGGGTAGGAATGTCAGTAGTAGTAGACCCCAAATACACCCCCTCCCAAACCACCATGGTCTCCTAGAATTTCAAAGACAAATTTTGGCATGTATGCATGGTATTTGGTTACACCAAATGTTGATTTGATTGATTTAATATAAGTTAATTGATAAATAAAATATATATGTATAATTATTTTGAAGCATCCTCAATTTTGAGAGATCTGAGAAGTGAGTGATTTTGTTCTCTCCAACAACATTGCTGATTCTAATCAGGAAGCACCCAGGACCTTTTTTGGGGGTTTCAAGCACATTTCCATTGTGGTCTGCGCTATTTGCAGTGCATTTCTGTATTTGCATGTGTTATGAGAGTTAGTGTCAGCCTGTGTTCTCAAATTATTAAAGAAATTTTCTCAATTTGTTAGTATTTTTTCTGCCAGGACACACCAAGCCGAAGGGCGGCCATTGGGCAGCGTTGGTCTGGGTCAAGGGTTTGTTGTGTTTCACATGTTCCCTTTTGTCTCGTTTAATCAGTGTTATCATCTTGTTTTATCCCACCCCTTTTCGCTGAGCCTTATGACAGAATTTACGATACAGACAGAATCGTATCATATTTGATCATTGCCTCCTGTGAAGGTAGAGCAGAAATGAGATGCACCGATAGCTCCACCCTAAAGTCATTCCATGTGACCAGAAGTGAAGGAAAAGTAGTTTCAGAGGGATTAAAAATTATATACATAAAAATAAGAAGTGTAAATTTTGATTTAATCCCGACTTTAACTTGCAGTGAGTTTGAGCTCTCTCAGCCATCTACTTTGAGGGTTATTCAGTGTTAGTGTATTGCAGTAGGCAGCATGAGAACGTCAACACCTTGTAGCAGCAGGTAGCCTAAAAAATGATAAAAAGTCTGAAACTTGTGTCTTTGAACATTTCTGGCCCAAGATTTATAACTTTTTGAGCCATTTGAAAATATTTGACCTGATTAACATCCTACTCAGACCGACTAATGTTATCTTTCACTTCATCCATTTTTTCCTTAATAATTTAAACCAATAAATCATCAGCTGTACTGCAGGATAAAAGAACAGTGATGATCGATCCTGCATCTTTATATGTTGAACATTTTGGCCCTGTGAAAACTTAAGTGATCATTTATTTCACGAGGCCTCGTTTTTGTTTCTCTTTGTAAGCTCGTTTAGTGATTGGGAGATTATCATGAATCTCAAGCTCATCCTCATCTATGTGGAAAACACATGGCTTCACTAGTTATGCAATAGCTTTACTCTCTAGGACTGTTTGACATGATGTAGCTTGGGCCAAAATGAGATGCATATTTTTATATCTCTGATTTTTTTTCTCCCGATCTTATGCAACAAAATACAAGCATGTATGCGTTAGATTAAGGAACTTGCGTTGAGCCAACAAAGTGTTATTTGGTCTCTGGTTTTTGTTATCCTCCGGCTTTACGATACGTGCTTAACACACCACTGGATCTGTCATGTCCGTTTAAATATTGTATGTATTTGTAATGATGTCTGACACAATATTACCTGTCGTGTATTAAGGAAAAATTGCAGTTCTCTATCCCAGTGATCATCTAGTTTTTCTATCCAGCATTCACTCTTCGCTGTTTCTGACATGTTTATACGAAGTCAGCAGTGTGAAAACACAACGCACTAAATCTGTCATCTTTCATGACGCTTATTTATCGCATAACCAACATTTATGTGCATTTGCAGAATTCATACACCAATTGAGTGGAGCTTTTGCTCTTGTTCTGCCACCAGACGGAGCTCTGGACTTGTTGGGAATTTTAACATTTGTCTGGTTTCCAACCACAAGGTGGCAGAATAAGACAAAAATGTAAAAATGTTCACTGAGGTAAGGAGAAACCACAGTTTTGGATACTTTTATCACACTTAAATTGGTTTTAAACGTGTCAATATTTACTTACTATTTACTTGTTCCAAACCTGTTTACATTTTTTTCTTCTGTTGAACACAAAAGAAGATATTATGAAGACATCTGAAAACCTGTAAACATTGACTTCAATATTTGTTTTTCCGGATTATGGAAGTCAATGGTTGCAGGTTTTTAGCTTTCTTTATAATATCTTATTTATTGTTCAACAGAAGAAAGAAATTCATAACGGTTTGGAACCACTTGAGGGTGAGTAAATGGCGAGTAATGTTTCATTTCTGGGGTAACTATCTCTTTAACTTTTACACCAATATCAGTGATTTTAGTGAATGTTTTGACATTATTCAAATACTAATTATATATAGTCTACACGACCATTCAAGTTTTATGTTCATATGGTTTTGAAAAGAAAATCTCCTTTTATAAATTCTCCATTTATTTGAAACATAAAATGGCAACACGCTGTTGCAATTTATTAGTTAATTATAGTGTAATTATACATGTAATTACATGCAGGTATTTAATCAAGCATAAGTATAAAAAAATTGTATTTACACAAAAAGTACTATGTAACAAATGATTCATTTCTCTGTAAGTACATATTAGTTAAGGCCACTTAATATGAACTAAATTTTCAGCAGCTTTTACCCCAGCTTTTAGTGTTGTTAAACTAATCCTAAAACCACAAACATTAGTTGAAATATGTGAAAACAGATTTATTTCATCTTGTTCTTACGGCAACTAAAATTATAAAAGTTAAAATGAACATTCTAGTATGCTTATTTGTTCTGTCATTTCTTCTTATTCGACCTTTATTATTGTTATTATCAGCTAGTGGAGTTGTGATATTGGTATTACAAGTAATTAAGCCTGACACAATATACCATTTGTCAATAACCATGAACAAACAGCACACTTATGATGATATGACATAATTATCTGGTTTCAGTGCTAAACACTTATATATAGTTTCATTCATACTCGACACCAGAGGGCATCCTCACACAGAATGTCCACATGTTAGACTCATATGGACAATCGCTTATATAAATAAAAGACATTATCTGTTCCAGTCTGAATAAAGTGATAAAGTTTTAACTGATGAAAACTGAAGATGATTAATTGATAGCAATAGTACATAGTTTATTTGTAGAGATGTCCTGAGCAGATCTCAAGGATTGGGATTGTGCCGATCAATCAATTTTGTAACTGATTTGTATCGATTCTTTCGTCTGATTCTTATTTTACTTCATTTGTTATCTGTATATGCTTTTAAGTGGGTTTGCCCACTGCCATCAAAACAATAGAAGATGCTCAAATGTGTGTTTTCGACATGTGAAATTGTGAGGTCTGTTCTAGTGCATTACACACATTTACAGCCACATGTGGAAACTGGAAACATGTGGAAACATTATTTACTTGTCATCCATAGTCGAACCTGTTCGAGTTTTTTTCTTTTGTTGAACACAAACAAGGATATTTTATTAATGTTGGAAACCTAGCCATTGACTTTCATAGTATTATGGATGTCAGTCAGTTTCCAGAATTTTTCTTGAGACAGAGTAAATAATTGTGTGTGATCTACAACTACAATCTTTTTTTTTTTTTTTTGCTTTGTAATGGTTGTTCACGAGTCCCTTGTTTTTTCTGAACAGTTAAACGATGCCCTGTACTTTCTTTCTGTCCTGCAGTTTCTTCAGTTTTCCAGCATATTTTGCATATCTGAACCCTTTCCAGCAGTGCATGTGTGATTTTTAGAATCCGAATCAGAATCGGTTTTATTGCCAAGTGTGCTTACACACACAAGGAATTTGTTTTGGCTACAGAAGCTTCCAGTGTACATAAAGTGATAAGTGACAACACAAAATAAATAAAAAAATACGACAAACATTAAACAGAGATGCAGTTAGACAATAGAGCTCTGGATGATGAATTGTTGTACAGATTTGTTATAAATATACAAGTTATAAGGTGCTGTGTACAAATGCGTATGGAGAAAGTATTGCATTGTATACTATTATAAGGTGCTGTGTACAAATGCGTATGGAGAAAGTATTGCATTGTATATTGTTATAAGGTGCTGTGTACAAGTGCGTATGAAAAGGTATTGCACATGTTTATTGCACTGTAAGGGAATAATTATCTGTTTATGAGGTAGATGGCCTGAGGAAAGAAACTTTTTCTGTGTCTGGCTGTTTTTGTGCTCGGTGTTCTGTAGCGCCGGCCAGACGGTAACAGTTGAAACAGAAAGTGTGCTGGGTGTGAAGGGTCCAGAGTGATTTTGCAAGTCCTTTTACTCACTCTGGAAGAGTACAGTTCTTGAAGTGTAGGAAGGGTAGTGCCAGTGATTCGTTCAGCAGTCCGGACTATTCGCTGTAGCCTACGGAGGTCGGTTTTGGCAGCTGAGCCGAACCAGACGGTGATTCAAGTGCAGAGGATGGATTGGATGACAGCTGAGTAGAACTGTACGAGCAGCTCCTGTGGCAGGTTGAACTTCCTCAGCTGACGAAGGAAGTACAGTCTCTGCTGGGCTTTCTTCACAATAGAGTCTATGTGAATGTCCCACTTCAGATCCTGAGAGATGGTGGTGCCCAGGAACCTGAATGACTCTACTGCAGCCACAGTGCTGTTCATGATGGTGAGTGGGGGAAGTGCAGGGGGGTTTCTCCTAAAGTCCACTATCATCTCCACCATTTTGAGCGTGTTCAGCTCCAGGTTGTTGCATCTGCACCATAGAGCCAGCTGCTCCACCTCCTGTCTGTATGCAGACTCGTCACCGTTCCGGATGAGGCCGATAACAGTAGTGTCGTCAGCAAACTTCAAGAGTTTAATGGAGGGGTCTTTTGCAGTGCAGTCATTGGTATACAGGGAGAAGAGCAGTGGGGAGAGAACACATCCCTGGGGGGCACCGGTGCTGATGGTGCGGCTGTCGGATGTGATTTTGCCCATTCTGACTAGCTGTTGTCTGTCTGTCAGAAAGCTGGTGAAAGCTGGTGATCCAGCTTTAGATCCATATTTTCATGTAGTGGGCAATTGAGGGACTATTTATAAATGTTCAAATGCTTACTGATGCTCCAGAAGGAAACACAAGGCATAATATGGGTATTTCACCTAAAAATGAAAATTTACTCACTATTTATACTCACTATAGTAGAATAACAAATATGTAAGTCAATGGTTTCAGCTTTCTTCAAAATATCTTCTTTTGTCTTCAACAGAAAAAAGAAACCCAAACAGGTTTGTGACAAGTGAAGGGTGGGTAAATGATGTCAGAATTGTCCTTTTTGGGTGAACTATCCCTATTAGGGGCAACACGATGGCTCAGTGGTTAGCACTGTCACCTCACAGCAAGAAGGTCGCTGGTTTGAGTCCCGGCTGGGCCAGTTGGCATTTCTGTGTGGAGTTTGCATGTTCTTCCTGTGTTGACGTGGGTTTCCTCCAGGTGCTCCGGATTCCCCCACAGTCCAAAGACATGCGGCACAGAAAAATTGAATAAACTTAATTTTCCCTTTGCGGCTGGAAGGGCATCCGCTGCATAAAAACATATGCTGGAATAGTTGGCGGTTCATTCCGCTGTGGCGACCTCTGAAATAGAGACTAAGCTGAAGGAAAATGAATGAATGAATATCCCTATTAGAGCCTTTGAGGAGAAAATAATGGCATGCATTTTGTATGATCTGTCTTTGTTAAAATCATTGACATTTCTGGCTTTAACATTCTGTGTTCAGTTTACATCATGTACACTTTTGTAAACTTATCACTTATCATTTACTTTTATTTGCCATCTGATACTTAGTTATAATGCTTTGCTATGAGTTGCATCTTGATTTGGACTTTAGACTGCCTTTCAATTTCTGACAGCACGAGCTTCATGCTTTCTAACCTTACTAACCTAACTTTATATTACAGCTTATACATACACACTGAGCAGTTTTCACTATTATTAGCCTCATGATGTACTGTGAACAACATTTCGAGTAGCTTTAAATCCCAGCTGGTTGCGTTACTCTTAGATGAATGGCTTGTTTTGATTGGTGCTGTGCAGTCATCCATTTCCCTCTTCCAGGAAATCCCAGATACTCAAAACTGTCCCCCAAACACGTATGTGCATGCTGAAAGACTGCTTTTGGGAACGCAGAAGAGCCCCGTTAAACTGTAATCCCTATTATTCCTGCAGTTAATATAAATCTTTGTTGTTTTTCTCCTCTTCGTTGAGGTCAATTCGCCCTTTTTTTCCCCTTTCTTCATGATGATGCATTCATTTTTAACCAGAACCACACTAAAGTGGATGGGAAATGTGAATGCTTCTAATATAGAGGAATGTTTTGAGAGCAGGGAGCTGCTCGAGTACCTCCTGACATGTCTGGGACAGTGCGTCCCTAAATGACTGAGCTCTTCAGGTCAACAAGTCTCCGTTTAGCAGTTTAAAAGAGTCATAATCATGCGCGGGTAGATCTGTGGGACGGCCGCTGTCTGTACCAGGCTTTACATTGGCACCTGATCAAAGGCTGAACCTGCTTTGACCTTCCATGTTTCAGGGGACATTTACATAGCAGCATTTACAAGCAGCCGGAGAGCAGAATTAGCCATTATCATGCTGAGGGGTCTTGTAGGGGCCGATCCAGGATACAGACACTGTGTTCTGTGTTGCTCTTCCTGCTTTCATTCCAGCGGACCTATTGGTGGTCTTTGTGCAATAACAAAAGAACGCTTTTCCATTACAAGAAACCCTACAGATGTTATCAGTGGAAACACAGACAAGAACACCTCAGCTTAATGGAGAAATTGCGGATGATTTATTGCCACTTTATAAAAGTTACGCTGTGGTGATGTATTTATTGCACAACTCCAATTCACATGCACTCGCTTTACATGGTAAACAGATTAGATGCTGGAGTCGTTTACAAAAGCGATCGCATTACTCTGTCTCCGTTAGCAAAATATTGGCAAAAGTCACCGGCTCTTATTCAGAATTTTTCAGTTTTGTTTGCTGGTCTGATTTTGCATCTTTTCAATATGTGCAGTATAGTTTTTGTTAACATCATTATTATTTGTTAGTGTTAGTTTTTAATATTTTTTTGTCCCTGTGTCAATTAACTAAATTATTTGTAAATCTGAAGTCAAGTCAAGTCAAGTTTATTTATATAACGCTTTTCACAATGTAGATTGTGTCAAAACAGCTTAACATAGTTCTAGTAAAGTTCAGATTTCAGAGTTGAAGTTCAGTGTAGTTTAGCTCAGTGTAGTTTAAATTTCACTGCTGAAAGTTCAAACACTGTAGAGCAAATCCACCGAAGCACAGCTCCACAAGTCCTGATCTGAGCAAGCCAGTGGCGACAGTGGCGAGGAAAAAAACCAAACTTCACCAATCGACGAAGTGAAGGGAAAAAAAAACCTAGAGAGAAACTAGGCTCTGTTGGGCACGACCATTTTTCATCTGGCCAAGCTTCCTGTTCAGAGCTGCAGTCTAGGCACTGGAGGCTGAAGAAGCTGGACGTCCATCGTGGAGAAGCTGCAGGTGTATTGAGGAGTGTGTCCTACAGGTGATGTCAAGTGGAGCACATTCATGCATCATACCGTTATGTGATGCATTGAGTGTATGCTTTACTAAAAAGATAGGTCTTTAATCTAGTTTTGAACTGAGAGAGTGTGTCTGAGCCTCGGACATTATCAGGAAGGCTATTCCAGAGTTTAGGAGCCACAAATGATTAGGCTCGACCACCTTTACTCGACTTTGCTATTCTAGGTACTACCAGAAGCCCTGAGTTTTGAGATCTTAAAGAGCAGGTTGGATTGTAGCGAGACAGAAGGTTGGTTAGATAAACAGGTGCTAGATTATTTAAAGCTTTATAGGTAAGAAGCAATATTTTATAATCAATATGGGACTTAACAGGCAGCCAGTGTAAGGAGGATAAAATTGGGGTGATATGATCATATTTTCCAGAACTAGTAAGAACTCTGGCAGCTGCATTTTGTACTAGCTGAAGTTTATTAATAGAGGATGCTGGGCAACCAGCGAACAGAGCATTACAGTAATCCAGCCTAGAAGTCATGAAAGCATGAACTAGTTTTTCTGCATCTGAGATGGATAGCATACTTCGTAACTTAGCGATATTTCTCAGATGAAAGAAGGCGGTTTTTGTGACATGGGAGATATGATTTTCAAAAGTTAAATTGCTGTCTAGTATAACACCCTGATCTTTTACAGTAGAGCTAAAGCTAACTTTGTGTCCCTCTAATTGCAGGTCGAGTTGTGAGATCTGCTGTGTACAGGATTTAGGCCCAATAAGTAATAATTCTGAAGATAGAGCGAGAGATAACGTAGGTTTTTACATAATATCCGGAAGCATAACATTAAGCGCCATTACTTCAAAAGAGTTAAACATAAGTCTGTTTCTCTGATTAACATTAAGAATATCACAAGTCCACCACCATGACCAGTTTGACGAGCCTCATGCTTATATAAGAATCCTGAAGGAGTTGCTTCATTTAAACTAATATAATCATTTTGTTTCAGCCAGGTTTCAGTGAGACAGAGTGCATTAAGATTGTTGTCTGTTATTATTTCATTTATGATAAGTGCTTTAGGTGCTAGTGACCTGATGTTTAGGAGACCAAGCTTTAAAAAAATTGTATTTTCACTTTTTTGCAGTTTTTCTGGTTTGATTTTTAATAGATTTTTTCTAGAGCACACAGTAAGTTTATTTCCTGATCTAATAATACGAGGAACAGACACAGTCTCTATGGGGTTAGCCAGATATGCATTACTGTGATTTAAGTGGGACGAGCAAGAGTCTATATGGCTAAAATGTGAATTGTCACTTACCAATCAGACAGAATGAAGCATCCTGGAGATGTTGTCCGGTGTCGTTCGTCCCCACGAAGTTTATTTTGTTGTGTTTGTATCTGCATTTTTGTGCCACAATATACACATTTTGTAAGTGTATTGTACTAGTTCAGCATTCTCCAATAGTACATAACTGCAGACTTGCATATGCAAGCTGAGACATGCAGTTTCAGACAATGCACTCAATAGAGCTAATGACATCACTGTGAGGGGTAGGGTTAGGGGCAGGGTTCATATATAAGCTCAGCTTGCATATGTCTGAGATTGCATGGTGTCTGCAGAAAAACCACATGAGCTTCACGTGAAATCACGTTATTATGGAACCCCTATGTAATTGTGTAAAACTCTGATCTGACTTAACCACAGACAATTCAACTAATTATGAGTTAACTACAGTATCTTGAGCTTATTTCCTGAATACTCACAATCAGGGTGTGAATTACAGGGGGGTTTGGGGGGGATTGACCCTCCTAATTAAGGCTTGATCCCCCAAAGGACGTCAAAACAAGATGTGTGGGGGGGTCAGCCCTTTGAAACTGAGAAAAAAGTGCACTCTGATCTGTATTTTAAATAGTAATAATGTTAATAATTAAAATAATAAACATCCATTTGACCACCCCTATAGCGGTTCATACTATTGTGAATGCATAAACGCGCCAATCAGTCCATGCGAGAAAAAAGTCATTCATTAGGCTGAAACTGGCAGAGCACCGATAGACACCGTAAGAGTTCACAAGACATGGAGAAAACCACGCTTTCTCATAAAATAGTTGTTTGTTTCTACATATTACCTAAAAGTAACGTCAAATTTGATGCATTGTTTGCTTAGTTAGTCCTAAAGTAAGCCGAAATAGCTAATCAGGTCAGAATACACTAAATAGCCTATCCCACAAAACACTGAAAACGTAATTACATTTTATGAATAAATTAGACGTAATTTAAGTAAACACATACATTTGATTCACTGAAGCAAGTATCACACAAACTAACATTACCAAAAAAGTTGACCCCCCTGATTGTCAATGTATAATACGCACACTGCTCACAATACAATACTTGGTGAGTATGATGACAGCATCCCCTCAAGAATGTAATATCACTACCCCAATCACACATGAGTGCACAGGTCTGTAGCATCTATACACTCTCACCGCCCTTCTCAACTGTATGCTGGTGATGATTTTTGATCTGAGCGTCATTAGTCTGTACGTTTCTAAACATTTCATGTTGAACATACCCTTTGTCCATCACATAACATAGTTTTTAAACACTGTCATGTGAAAATGTTGCATCACATGATATGCAACTGTATATATAAGTGGGTCCCACTTTATATTAGGTGGCCTTAACTATGTACTGACATTGCTAAAGATACATATGTTTTTATATGTAGATATTTTAATAATTATCTGCATGTAATTACACTGTTGACCTATCCCTTATACCCACTCTTAAACCTAACCAAACCACCAAACATGTCCCTAAGCTTACCTGTATCTCACCAATAGCACCATAATTGTTGTGCAATACAATATGAACACAATTAGTAAATTGTACTTATTGTTTGATGCAAGTACCTAGTAGTTAAGGCCATATAATATCATGTTTCATCTGTTTCACATATTCCATTTTAGCATGTGATGGCATCTGAAGCACATGAAAATACTTGAACTGAGCATATGCAGCAGTTCATTTCTAAAATGACAGCATTTGTGACATGAGTGCTTAGATACATTTTTTTCACAGTTTTGTTCACAAAATTTGGGCAGTTTTAAATGATGAATTAACACAAAACTGCCTGGTATCCTGACACTACTTTGTATCTGCATAGTTCAGCTATGTTTATGGTATTGTGACCACCCTTCTGCCTATGCTTGCACCTTTTAATTGTTTTTAGTCACTTTTGTGCAATAGATTTTTTTAATAGAAATAGAAGGATTTGTTTGTTTTTCTTTCTAGTATGTGGGAGCTCAGCAAATTCTTTTATTGTCCCTTAACCTGCACATATTCATATGCCCAGCAATTATTGCCCCACATCACACAATAATCTCAGTAGGGCACTTTTAGCTTTAATGTTCTTTTCAGCACTATTCAGCTCTAATTTAGTTACAATTCAGACCTCTGCAAATATGGTTTTAATAGTCAATTGATTAAACTGACTTCCATTCATTCTTAATTAAAGAGCTCTTCAAAAGCTCTCTAATTGGCATTGTAAGAAAGAACTGAATCGTAGTGCCCTCTAATTTAATTCTTAAAAAAATGCCATAGTTTAATGGTAAAAAACGGTGAAAATGCTACAGTAAATTTCATAAGTACATTTCCTTAATATTTATGGTTAACAACCGTAAATTGACTTTCCCAAAATTACCTGCATGACACTTCACTTTTTATGCCTTAGGTTTTTTTTTTTTCTTTTTAGTTTTTTTTTCTCTCTCATGAGTGGTGTACATGTATGTTACATCTAATGATAAATAATGATGGTGTTTAGTAAAAATCAGACTGGCTTGCCATAGTCCCAGTCATTACCTTGGTGTGCTTCTAGTCAGTGTACCGCTCAGGAGATGTCTTTCCTTTCCGGAAGACAGCTGATCAGCTGCGGAAAAAGCAATTGACTAAACCATCTGTTAGAGAGGAAAGTTTCTCAGGAATCTGGTATGTGTTTATTAGGTTCCCGATGAATAGCACACATTCAGCCGCAGCTGCTGTGTGGTTCAGTCATTCTTTCATTCATTCAGATATTTTCTCAAACAAAAACATAAATACATCTTCACCTTTTCTTTTTTTTTTTTTTTTAGAAAATGTACGTGCATAATTTTTCCTCATAGATGAATCGCTTGTGACGTTTTTCTAAACAGAAAGCTGAAATCAAGTCCTAGTACATCTGAATTCAGCAATAAAACTCTTGTGGCCTTGCTAAAGTACTTTTATGTTTCTTTTCCTCCTTACTAGAGCACGAAACGGGATTCACAAGGTTTGCACTGATTAAAACAAGCACATTTCTATTACTTCTTAAAAGTCCCTTACTTAAGCCAGTCCATTTTCCAGTCCAAATGCTGGATATTAAACCAATATGAACCATCCAAATGCTTATATTTATTCAAGCAAATGAGGGGATTCTCAAGTTCAGTTCCTGCAACAGAATCATATATATAATCATTTCCTGCAATTTTTACACTAATAGTTTCATACAGTCATATTGAATAATGGATGTCAGATTTTGCTGAATGTATTGCTATGGCACTTTGTTGTTACAAGGAACATGAGAACACTTAATAACAAAAGTTCTGACGCTACAATATGTTCGGGAAGCAAACACAGGCTGTCAGATGTTTTGATGATCAGCAATCTGTCCCTCCTCTGGTCTGGCTCTTGTGCAGGGGAAGTTTGGTACTTGTGGATCACTTTTGCATGGATATGCTTTTTTTTTTTAGACGCATGAGAGTGTGGTGATGTTATTTCTCTGATTACTGGAGATTGAAACAGAGCTCCTGAGAAAGGAGAAAACACACACACACACACACACACACACACACACACACACACACACACACACACACACACACACACACACACACATTTGCATTGCTGTGCAGTGAGGCAATGAAAGGCAAAATCCCTCACAGCCAGGTTTCAGAGCGACAGTTCACTCATCAGTTTTAAAGCAAG
>CAIGQV010019070.1:21918076-21935576 GCA_903798115.1 Danio jaintianensis | reverse complement strand
ATAGCAATGAAAGGGCTGGGTCTGCCTCCTCCGCAGGCAGCGCTTGCAGGCTCACTACCTAATATTAAAAGGTGCGGTAGGAACCTTGGCACAAGCTGAACTGGCATCTCAGGTAAACATGAGAGTAGGCCGGTCGGAATTTCTGGCACAATTCGCTGACCGAAAATGCCACCGGAATCCTAACCCTCCTGAATGATACCAACGCGACCAGCAGAGCTGCCTTCATGGACAGAAAACTTATAGATACTGAATCGAGTGGCTCAACGGACCTAACCATAGCCGCTGGGGCTAGAGAGATCCCAAGAGGGCAAGAGAGTGGGGCGGGGATGGAATTAACCATCTCGCACCACGCGCCTCTGAGGAACCGGCTGATGAGGTTATGCTATCCCAGCGCGCTACCATCCGCCGCCACAGAGAGGGGGATGACAGCACGCCAAACCTTCAGTGTGGAGGGAGACAGTCTGCGCTCCAACTGTCCTAAAGGAAGAAAACACAACACTAATCTGGCATGTCCGGGGTTCTTCTCAGAGAGAAGAGCTCCACACAACGAATAGACTCCACTACAGGACATAGGCTTGCCTATACAGGGTGCTCTAGCCTGAGTGACGGTGTTAACCATCGACTGATAGGTCATCTAAGTCCACCGCGCTCTGTCTAGAAACCCTCCATGGGGGTTCCAGAACGCTGCGCGGGTGCCAGAGGGTACCCGTCCCAGAAAAAGGAGTGCTTCTTCTGGGGAATTCGTCAGGGAGGGCCATCCCGAGGAGTGTAAGTTCGGAAACTCGGGTCCGGTTGGGCCAAGGAGGTGCAACGAGCGAGACCCGCTCCTCGTCTCCCCGACCTTGCACAGAGTCTGTGCGCAAAGGCTCACTGGGGAAAAATTTATATTGCGTAAACCCGGGGCCAGCTGAGAGCCAGCTGAGAGCCAGCCAGCGAAGAGGCACAGAGCACGGAAAGCAGCTGGTGAAGGGCCGCTCGGGAGAAGGGGCAGGATGACCTGGGCTTCTCTGAAGCGTGCCCATAACAGCTGGACTGTGCCGGGGTGGAGTCTCCATTCTCCCGGAAAGGTAGTTGTCATGAGAACACGTAAGCTGGCACGGAAGAGCTTGTGCGGAATATGAATGGCGAGCAGCTGTTAAGCCGCATGACTCCGGAGGAGCAGATGGCGAGCGAGCTGAGACATGTGGCGGTCACGTGGCACATCAGCCAAATGGTTGATTTGCGCTATCGCAGCCCAATAAAAAGTGCACCGTGATAGAGACCGGGTCCAGCTCCAACCCGAGATGAGAGAAGCTCTGCCCGGGGGAGAGCTTGCTCATTCTCGGTTGACCCGAAACCCCAACAGGCCGAGGTGCCGGAGCACCAGGTCCCTATGCATAATCGACTAGTTCAAAGATCTGAAAAAAAATAACCCAGTCAATGAATAATCAAAAAATGTCGATGCGCGTGCACCGAAGAGGCACAGGGCATCCTCCATGCATGGAACAGGGAGAGCCCGAAGGGGAGGACCATTTACTGCCATGCTCGGCCCCCGTCGCACACCGGTAAAAACACGGTTATAAGGAGGGAGAGAACGAGACATGGAGTGAGCATCCTTCAGGTCTGTAGCTGCAACCAATCCCGTGGACGGACGCACTGGGGGATGCGTTTCTGCATGAGCATCTTTATCTGCATCCTGAACAGATGACAGATCAAAATGGGCAGATAGGATTGGTATAACCCACCACTCTCTGGGTGCGATGAAGTGGGGATGTAAACCCACTCTTCTGGGGGTGGAGTGCTGGAGAGGGACTGGCTCGATTGTATCCTTCGCCTGTAGGATAACAATCTTCTCACGCGAGACAGGGGTGGCATAGCGATGACCGCTTAAATACACACCCGTGAACTCGGGAGGCCAACAGCGAATTGAAACGTATAGCCAAGTCTGACCGTCCGTGTGAGCTACTACGACAGGCTGAGCAGCGCTAACCAGGCTGACAGAGTCTGAACGAACAGCATCACCGGAATGATCGCTGACGTACCCGTAGAGGGGCAGCTTCGGGATGGGGAGTGTTCACCCCAGGAAGCGGAGCGTCCCGAGAAAGAACTGAAAATAAGCGATTGTAAAGCTTGGAAGCCGCGATCTCAGCTGTGCAACAGCCATGCCCTCACAGTGAGAGCATGCGCTGTCCGCGAGCACCGCATTGACTTGCTGGGCCCCCAGACCTGTGATGCGATACCCGTGCCCATCATCCGGAGATAGGAACCACCGCATCCAGAAACGCACATTCAGAACAGCGTCTTGAAAAAGACGGTTTTGATTGACTGTGTTGCTCTCTTAGGGAATCTGCTCTTTTAATGGAATCTGGTCTTTTGTGCACACCAGCAAAACGCCCAGGGGACAGGAAGCCCAGATCGACCGCCACTGTCGTGTCATCTCCCACACTGGTGAGTAAACTGGTTTCAGTCTTGAAATCAGGTTGGCAGATAGAGTGTCTTCAGTCTCGTGAGAGGCTCTGAAAGCTAAATTCTAGGGCTCGTTTCTCAGCTGGCAGCTTATATAGCACTAATGGCTAATCACTGTCAGCTGTGGCATTTGTCATTTTGGCATTCATTGGCCTGTTTTCTTATTCTTCAGAGTGATTGGTCGTCTGACGTACTCCCATAGTCTGTTACCAGACACACGTTGAAGTTCCCATGATGGGGAACTATGTGCATAACTATAAAATATTAAGGTCAACTTAACAGTTCTAAGCTATAATGGATTTACTCACTTTTTTAAGTCGACTTGTCACTTTTAAAGCAACAGATTTACTCACTTTTTTAAGTAAAATAACTAATCCATACTTACACAGTTGATTGATTGCATTAAAAATAGCAAACAATTCAATTAATTGTTTTTAGGATTAGAAGTTTTCTAAAATGTTTAAAGGTCCCATGAAATTCCACGTCACCTCATACTTCTGTTACTCATCAAATCGTGACCAATTAAATGCTCTCTAGTATCTGATATGCCCCGCCCCCTTCAAGACGCTTCACATTTGATGCGCTTGATCTCAACCACTCTCACTGGTAGAGTGCTTATAAAGCAAAACGCTATTAGGTGTTTGCTAAAAAGGGGAGGAGCTACACTATGTCCCACCCTGTCTTTGTGTTTCAGTTGAGATTACGTCAAAGATCGAATAAAAATGCACATTTCAAAGCACTTCACGGGTTCTTGAAATATTCAAATGGGCATTATTTCATTATATGCACTGATTTCCATACATTTGTACCTCTATAATCTAAACATTGGATGCAGTCAGGTTCACAATTCCTGTTTCATTTTGCTGACATATTAGAGTTTTGCAAATTAAGTATGGACAAATCGTCTTCAGAATACAGATATGAATGTTTATTAAGTGCTGTTGAAGTGATTTATGGCTCAGTGCAGGAGAAAAAATGAATTTTGAGAAAGCAGCCTTTAAAATATGTATTGAAGATTAAATCTACAAACACAAATTGATCAACCCACACAAAAAAGAACCTATATAAACATTCATTAATTCATTCATTCATTCATTTTCAACCGCTTTTCCGGGGCCGGGTTGCGGGGGCAGCAGTCTTAGGAGAGAACCCCAGACTTCCCTCTCCCCAGACACTTTCTCCAGCTCCTCCGGGGTATTCCCGAGGCGTTCCCAGGCCAGCCGAAAGACATAGTCCCTCCAGCGTGTCCTGGGTCTTCCCCGAGGCCTCCTCCCGGTGGGACATGCCTGGAACACCTCCCTAGGTAGGCGTCCAGGAGGCATCCGAAACAGATGCCCGAGCCACCTCAGCTGACTTCTCTCGATGTGGAGGAGCAGCGGCTCTACTCCGAGCTCCTCCCGGGTGACAGAGCTCCTCACCCTATCTATTAGGGTGAAACCATAATGTTCCCTATATAAACATATATGTTTTAATATTCATTCATTCATTCATTCCTTTTCTTTTCGGCTTAGTCCCTTTATTAATCCGGGGTCACCACAGCGGAATGAACCGCCAACTTATCCAGCATATGTTTTACGCAGCGGATGCCCTTGCAGCTGCAACCGATCACTGGGAAACACCAATACTCACTCTTTCACACACTCATATGCTACGGCCAATTTAGTTTATTCATTTCACCTATAGCGCATGTCTTTGGACTGTGGGGGAAACCGGAGCACCCGGATGAAACCCACACGAACACGGGGAGAACATGCAAACTCCACACAGAAATGCCAACTGATCCAGCCAGGGCTCGAACCAGCGACCTTCTTGTTGTGAGGTGATTGTGCTACCCACTGCGCCACCGTGACGCCATGTTTAAATATAGGTTTTGATAAAGGTTTTTAATATATGTTTCTAATATATTTAATATATATTTAATATATAAAATTTGCCATTTTCCTATATTATATGTACATATATGCTCATATATGTACATATATGTGTACATATATACGTGCATACATGTACATATATGTGTATATATATGTGTGCATATATGCGCATATTTGTTCACCTATATGTTCACCCAGGGGCGTAGTGGACATTTTAAAAGTGGGGGGGACAGCTGTATGAGATCCAAAAGTTTACATTTATATAATCATTAATCACCTGTTTCTAAATGGTCTGTCTCTAAAAGTGAGGGGGACGTATCACCCCCGTCGCCCCGGTTGCTACGCATTTTTTTTTGTTGTTAGTTCTTAGTTATTGCCTTGATAATAGAAAATATGAGCTAGGCATCATGTATGACAGTATATCCTCATATAGGTTCTTTCTATGTGGGAAGGGTGACAAAAGAAACATTTAACATGTATTTTGCATGTTTACCTTACATTAGACTGAAACACTTTATGAAAAGCCAACAAGCTCCAAATCTCAAAATTGACAGTTGTGTAAATTATTAGTTGTTGTTTTTTTTTTACGTTCAGTGTTTCAAATTAGTTTCCTGAGCGCATGATTTCACTGAACATTTTGTCTGTGTGAGATCAGTTTGTGTGAGAAGCGTTTATAAACTGTGAAGTGGCAGTTTTTTTCCTAATGCGAGCGCTGAAAGGTGTCACTCTTTATCATGTGCAGTGTTCTTGGCATCGTGACACAGGTTTGTTTGGGAAACAGAAATATAGTATCTGTCGGCATTCGCATGCTCTGTTAATGAGGTAATGCGCTCTTGCACAACAGCCCTGGCCTTCTGACCTGCTGTACAGACTGAGGGATGCTGGGTGTTGATGTGACTCGTTTCCTCAGCTGAGTCTCAGGTTTCGGCTGAAGGATGCGATCATACCCAACTCAATCAGCCTTCCCAGCATGTGCTTTTAATCTTTGACATGCAACTATGTGCAACTTGCCGTGGGAGACTGGCTGGAGATGAAGTGTGCCGTACTGCCAGTTTAATGATAAGTTAGTTGAATCCTGAGCGAAACAGGATGATGGGAGGCATCTCCTCCTCCTCATTCAACAGGATACATGCAAGATATAATTATCGCTCATGAAAAATGATTGCATTAGTGTGACGCACCTTTCGTGGAATTCGTCATAAATTATTGCTGCTTCAGTGGATATCAGATACAAGCTGTATATCAAATGTTTTTGTGTTGAATATAGTCTGTAGAATGAAACTTTTGATAATGAAACATAATTTTATTTAGAAAATATAAAAAAAGATCAAAATAGCTGCATAATTTAATGATTCACACACGCGTGCACACACAGTGTAAAAAATGCTGGATTCTACACACTGTGGCTCATTGGGTAGCACTGTTGCCTCACACCAAGAAGGTCGCTGGTTCGAGCCCCGGCTGGGTCAGTTGACATTTCTGTGTGGAGTTTGCATGTTATCCCTGTGTTCGTGTGGGTTTTCTCCGGGTGCTCCGGTTTCCCCCACAGTCCAAAGACATGCGCTATAGGTGAATTAAATAAGCTAAATTGGCCGTAGTGTATGTGTGTGAATGTATGTGTGTGACCCCTGATTAATAAAGGCTAAACCGAAAAGTAAATGAATTATGAATTTTAATATAATAGTATAATAGAAGATGTCCCATTTTGGTTTTTGCATCAAATTAAAAGTAATCAAACATGATTTTATTTTTTTAAATTTCAAAACTTTTTTTTGTTGACAAATGGGTTAATCCTAGTGGTCTGAAGGATAGTGGCAAAATCTTAATATTTAAAATGACTATGAATTAGTATGTTGGGGCTGCACTGTGATTCTGATTTAATGTTATTTTTAACATGCTATCAAAGGATTCTTGTTGCATACATGCCAGATTTTTTTATATATATATAAACATCATTACATTGAATGGCATTTTGGAGTTTTAATTATGACATATATTATATACATATACATAAGTATTTTTTCCTAAGAAAAAAAGTATATAAGTAAATAATTTTTAAGTAAAAAAAAAAAGAAAATTAGAGAAAATTAGATTTTTTTTATTTATTGTTTCTATACTTGAAAACCCGGTTTTCTGCTTTGACCCATATATGAGTGCAGCATGTGCAGTAATATGCATGTTCTTTCCTGCACTGGGATTTACATGCTATATGGTGTAAGCGGAGCAGGCATGTACGCAGGCGAATATTACTCTTGACAGTCGTGTTTTCAATGTTCTATAGTACTGAGAACAGTAGTTTCTGCCAGAGTCCTGCACCTGTGCTCATACAGAGAGAGAGACGGGACCTCTGCTCCTGCTGGACACATAATGACAACACTGACCTCATCTCTCATGACTTCATGGGAGAGTCTCTGCACAAGCAAACCACAATACAGCACTGGTTCCTTTCTGCTTGTATGCTGAACAATGAGTGGTCACATTAAAGGGAGGATAGTTCGCTCAAAAATTACAATGTGCTTTTAATTTAATCACCCTCAGGTCATACAGATTCTAGGTGAGATTTTTTTCTTGGGTAGAACATTATAGTAAATTGATCATACCTTCGATTTTCCTGTACATCTTGTTAGGGAAGCACGGTTGTGTGTTCAGCAGTAAATCTCCTCCAAATACTAAAAGGCGCTCTCGTGCGGAAACCCAGAAAATTGCCATACTGTTGCATTAACAGAATATTCAACTGCTTTTTTTGATTCAGCATCACTAATAATCACATGACTACACATAAGGATCTATTTCAAACACTTCACTGAAGTTATGAAATGAATTTGGAGTAAAAATATGCTGATACATGTGTTTTTTTTCACATGCAGCCTTTACTACACACAGTCGCACTGAGAAGTGACACAAACAGCTGTCATTATCACAGAATGATTATCTTGATTTCATTATCATCCGATTAATCCGAAGCTGTTATACTAAAATTGAACAAACAAAAACACGTCTGTGTCCTCGACATAGGAATGAGGGCTCTGGCAACTGTTAGTGAGTTACTATCGTTACTACTAATGTTTGAGGGAAGCGCATTTATTTCAAACTGTGATCCAAACTGATTGGAGCTACCTGTGCGTTAAACAATTTTATTGCACCTAACCAATCAGAGTCAGAAATTTAAACACACTATGCAATAAATGTAAATGCACGGTATGACTTATCAGACATAGTAAACTTGAATGGTAGCTCACCTAGTTTTGCGCATTTGTGACATGAAGCATCAGGTACGAGTTCTTTGAAATAAGGTTTCAGAAAGCAAAAAATCATATCACATTTATTTTTCCTGCACATTTTTCTTTTTTCTGACACAGCTGTGATATGTGCTTTAAAAATATGAACACTGCCAGTCACTTTTATCTGTTTCTGAGAAAATGTAACATTCATTTTAACAAACTCATTGGATGTTTCACATGCATTTTTCACTGCATGGTACGGTGCAGTACCACTGTGATCTGTACCTTGTACCTGTTACTTTTTTGAAGTTTCAACTGAGCTGTACTATAACCAAAACATGAATTATACCCACTGCTGATCACTGATTGGCCCGAGAGAATTGTTACTAAACTATCAATGACATTGGGTTTGTGATATTAAATGCCAAGCCTGCTGTATTAAAATAGTCACAGCAGCCACTGCTTAAGAACACCATTCCATCGGTAGCATCCATTGCCTCTGTGTTGAGTTAATTTGTGTTGCACATTTGTTCATGTTGCATGTACGAGGATGTCACGGCAGTAGAGGCAGGCACAACTTTTAGTGATAATCCCACCCACTTTTTTAAGCAGTACTAAACTGAAGTGTAAATGCAAACCGAGCAGTACAACTAAAAAGTGGATTTAGAAACCTTTGCAGAAGATGCAAGAATCAATGTAATATGTTTGCAAATGTCACCACAAGTGCTCATTTTTCATGATCCTGCATTGCAAGAATCACATCTACTGGGGTTCACAGACCATTAGTTGTGAACCAGTGAAAAAGAGCTTCACTACAGCATATATGAGACCACCTCTGCTTATGCAATTACCCCAAGACCACCAAATCCTGCTGAACTGAGCATTGTTTGTAGTCTCTGCACATGCTTTCAATTTTCATGCGCAAACAAAAGCATTAAAAATCCATCCCGAGAGAAACTCCCTTGAGATAAAGTCAATTTTATCCCGCCAAGCACAATTAAGTGAGATCTTGTTTTCATTGCTGATCTCCATAAACGTGTGATGAAAGCATTAGCATACTCATATTCCCAAATATGAGCTTAAAGGACAGGCGATAAAGGAATCTCAGATTTCATTATCATCCACCACACCTTTTCCCAAGATGCTCATTTTGTTCTTCTGAACTGCAAATGAACATAATAATCATTTCTGCTTAGAGAGGCAGAGGATGTATACGGTTGAGATTGATAATGTGTCTCGGAGGAAAGGTTATCGTCATTAGCTCATATTATGATCCAAAGGCCGGTATGGTTGTGCCAAAAGGTTAATTTCTTTCAGACTTTGGCTTTAGAGGTAATACTGGACCCTCTAATTTAAGGGTCTGTGCTAAGTCTAAATGTATGTGATTCTGAGATAAAGATATTTCATAGAATTAAATATGAAATTAAGTTGTGTGTTTGTCATGGAAAACAAATAGCTTAGCAAAGTACTTTTGAGTACTTTTTTTGTTAGTAGTATAATACAAGTTAACTTAAGTTTCACAGTGACCAAAATTCCTATACAACACCTTTTGTCCGTTTACAATGTCACTGTAAAAAAAAAAAAAAACAGTAACAACAACTTATATTTCAGTCTTTTTCTTTAGTGTTACAGTGCATATAGACTATGGTCTAAAATGTTGTGTGAAAAAGGGTTAATGTTAATGGGAGATGGAAATGCATCTGCTGATTAAACTCAATTTGACATTGCAACGACGCGAGTAATCTGCTGATTCCACTGTGCTTGTGTATTGTGCTTAAGTTACCAATACTACAGTCAGCCGCTCTAACAACTTGATGGAAATGCACCTAATTTGTATTTGGGATTTGTTTTTTATTTATTTATTTTTTTGGAAATCGATTCCTGCTAAGATGGAAACCCGGCTACTGGTTGCACTACCCAAAAGTATTGTTGGTTTGATATTTTGTTAATTGAAGTTTCTGGCACTTCATAAAAAAAGAAAGCTAATTGATCTTTTTTTTTAACTTATTGCAAGATTACAAGCAAGTTTACATCTCAGAGTTTTTCCTCAGAATTATTACTATTATTTCTAATGTTAATTACATCTTGCAAAATTCAGACTTTTGGGGAAATTAAATGCAAATCTGACTATTTCCCCCAATTTTTTAATTCTGAGTTTATTTCTTACAATTCTGATATTTTTTAATCAGAATTGCAAGTTTATTTTTCACAATTATGTTTCTGTTAATGCAAGTCTGCACTTGCAAAAAACATTACTCAGAATTACAGAAAATGAGCACACAATTCAGAAATACATGCACAGAGGTGCAAGAAAAAAGTCTTAACATTTTTATTTATGATGCATTCATGAAAACTGTACAAGTATTGTTCATTCCTAGTTAATTTTAGTAAATATATTCACTAACAGTAACTAATAGAACCTTATTGTAAGGTGTGACCCACATATGGATAGTGGTTTCAAGTTTCCAAATGACCGTACTGTATGTCCTGCACCACCCAAATTTTTTTCACTAGGGTCATTTTGGGTTTTATTTGGATTAAATAAAAAAAAAAAACCTGAAGTCTGTTCCTCACAGTTATAACATGTGAAATGCAATACACAAGTAGATGATTTTTTCCTTTTTTTTTTTGTACTTTTATGATACCATAACCAGTTTTGAAGTAATACTACATCCCTTCTTTTATTTTATGTTCTCAGAAGCACAGTTTTTGAAAGAAATTACATGACAACCCTACATTAAGCCTTTGATAAAGTAATACAATTCTCAAAATCAAGGGGAAATACCATGTACAGTTGAAATCAGAGTTATTAAACCCCCTTTGAATTTTTTTTCTTTTTAAAATATTTGCCAAATTATGTTTAACAGAGCAAGGAAATTTTCACAGTATGTCTGATAATATTTTTTCTTCTGGAGAAAGTCTTATTTGTTTTATTTCGGCTAGAATAAAAAAAGTTTTTAATTTTTTAAAAACCATTTTAAGGTCAAAATTATTAGCCCCTTAAGCTATATATTTTTTGATAGTCTACAGAACAAACCATCGTTATACAATAACTTGCCTAATTACCCTATCCTGCCTAGTTAACCTAGTTAAGCATTTAAATGTCACTTTAAGCTGTATAGAAGTGTCTTGAAAAATATCTAGTAAAATATTATTTACTGTCATCATGGCAAAGATAAAATTAATCAGTGGTTAGAAATGAGTTATTAAAACTATTATGTTTAGAAATGTGTTGAAAACATCTTCTCTTCGTTTAACAGAAATAAGGGAAAAAAATAAACAGGGGGGCTAATAATTCAGGGGGTTTGTAAATATAATTTAAATACTGTTCAAGTGTGATTTCTCTTCATGAGAGTGATTTCAGAGCCCACAGCAAACATACTGGAAAGCTCTGAATAATCAAACAGCACTGGAATGTCATGTCCCTTTACGTTTACACAGAATCCACAGGCAAGAACCTGGACGTTCCTCAAGTGTGACGTAAAGCAGATCACATTAGGTGGGCCTTCATTTGACATAATTAAAAACATGCACGTGAAACACAACCGCAAGAAGTTTAATCTCTGTGTTTGTTTAATAGCCAAGGCAAATGACGGTGCAGTGTTACATATGAAATCATCAGTCTGTTTAAACTTCGCAATGACATAATTGGGACCATAACCAGTGGAGAGCTAAAACAACACTGTATTTTTCTCCCTAAACACACGTAACTGATGGGGTGAGTAATGAGTGCGAGGTTTGGCTGTGTTAGAGACAGGTGTTCGTCTGACCTCCAGCAAACATCTGCTCTCTTCTGCTGGATAAACTGGCTCTCCACCCAGTCTGAATGCCCAAACACTGGGTTTCCATGGCCTTCTCCCTCTGCTTTGGGGAAACAGACCAGCACGAGTCCCACCTTCCCGTTCAGAGATTACACTTTGCATTCCTCAAACCGCTTTGCTTTTTATGAACAGGCCAGAGAAGAGCCAGTCTGTTTAGATCATCTGGTGGAGCTCTGCAGTGCATTGTGGGGGAATGATGATACGAGGGGTGAGTCACGTGTCTGAAAGGGTCAGAGAATCCTAATGTATTAGTCATCCGCAAATCAGTCAAATCTGTCCCATGACATGAGTAGTTATGACTGTTTGTTGGACGATACAGTGTAAAAAGAGCTGTGTTTACCTTGAGGGGCTGTGTGCTTGATCTGGTTGCATAAAATTACTTGATGATTTTGTATTTAACAAATTATTTTCAACGATCAGGCCCACACAGAATCTGCACCCACATAAATCTGCTGAAAACTCAGCTGAGCTTGTCTTTTATTTATACAGCAGGGAAAATAAGCACTGAACATGTGACAATTTTTCTCAAAAAAACATATTTCTAAAGGTGCCGTTGACTTGAAAATTTCCCCGGATGTTAGTAACAACCAAAACAATCCATATATGCAAAGAAAACAAATCTAATTAGATTTTTGTGAATTAATATTAGCTGCTTCAGTCCAACATCTACTTTATCAGGATGATGAAGATGAAACCAGGGTGGATATTTCAGCAAGACAATGATCCAAAACACAGCCAAGGAAACTCTCAAATGCTTTCAGAGAAAGAAAATCAAGATGTAGAATGGCCCAGCCAATCAACTGACTTGAATCCAATATAAAATACGAAATAAAGCTCTTCGATTTGAGAGTGTAAAGACTGTTACACTCTGTTGAGGTCTATGAAAAACTCACACCTGAGCAATGTATGTGACTTCATTCTCCATATGAGAGGCGTCTTTAAGCTGCCATCACTAAAAAAGCCTTTTATATAAAGTATTAAATACATTTCAGTATTTCAGTATTTTCTCCTTGTGTCATTTCATTGTTATTACACATATCTTATTTTTCAGATTTATTTTGTTTTGCTTTGTTTTTATGTTTATATTGTTTGGGTTTTTACCAAAATCTGGTTCAATTCCATGTCAACAGCTCCTTTAGAAATATAATCCCCCGGAAAAAACATGACGTGTTCAATACTTATATTCCCCGCTGTATATATCACAGCAGAATATATATATATATATATATATATATATATATTCATATTTTCATATATTTATATTATTGAATAAAATGCAGTTAGAGATTTAGATGGTTTTTGTACAATAGAATATCTAAAGTAATATTTTCTGTCTTTTATAAGTTGTATATGAGAGACCTGCTGTAGCTTTGTTTACCAATTGGATTTGCATTCACATTTGTCTAAAATAAAGCTATTTTTTATTTGTTAAGTTTTTAGCTCCTGTACTGTCAAAATGTTTCTGTAGAAATACACAAATAAAAAAAAAAGAGACAAAATTCTGCACAGAAATAGCAAAATAACGTTTGCAGATTCTGTCTGACCCTACCTGATATTGAATGCAGTTTATTTGTATTTATACTAGATTATAGATGATACATTGTATACATTGATTATACAATGTATAATAGATTATAAATTTTTTAGTTTTAAATGTACAATGGGTAAAATAAGTATTGAACTCGACGATGTTTTTTTTGGCAAATATATTTGTAAAAGAGCTATTGACATGAAATAGTTTAAGATTTGGGTAAAAACCCAAACAATCCAAACCCAAATAAACCAACACAAAAAAATTTGAAAATGTTTTTATGTGTAATAACAATGGAATGACACAAGAAGAAAGTACTGAACTACTGAAATATATTTGATACTTTGAATAAAAGGCTTCATGAATTGCTCAGGTGGGATTTTTTTCTGTCAACTCTGACTTTACTTCTTATTTTCTGTTGGATTCAGTGTTCATGTGGTTGGCTGGCCATTCTAGCAGCATTATTTTCTTTTCTGAAACCAGTTGAGTTTCTTTGACTGTGTTTGGGATCATTGTCTTGCTGAAATGTCCACCCTGGTTTCATCTTCATCATCTGGTAATGTAGGTGTTGGACTGAAGCAGTTAATATTCATTTACACTGACGAGAATAACTACTGAGAGATTTCAGCTGTTGTCTGGGCTTTCCATAACTTTTTACACTTCCCTGTTCAATGCTTTCCCCCTGTCATTTAATTTTATTACACATAACTTAATTTCTAAATTAATTAGTTTTGTTTTCTTTGCATGTATGAGATATTTTAGTTGTTACTGACATTTGGTTAAAATTTCAGGTCAACAGCACTTTAAGAATCTGTTTTCTGAGAAAAATGGTGACATCTGTCTGTTTGTATTATATATTTCATAAATAATATTGACACAATAATATAACGTCATGTCATTATTCATCTGTCATGTGTATGTAGTTTATGTTTGAAAACAAAAACAAGACATGCATGGGCTTTTTATGTAATGCATATCAAATACTAAGCCATATTGAGCCAGTTATATTTCAGTCATCTGTTTTTGGCTTAAATATATCCCTTCATTTAGTTGATAACACAAAGTACATTTTAGATTGGCTCGGGTTTTGTCAGCGTAAAGTGTAAATAAGATAAGGAAAATTAAGTGGTCTGATTTAGTTTGCAGTAAATTATGTAAAAATGTGACTGATACATGTTGATTGAAAACTATAATATACAGTTATATTTATCAGCACTGTTTAGATGTCTACAATAAACAATCATTTGTTAGGCCATTAGCAGCAGTGTTGAGACTGTTTGGTTTTTCTCAAGGGTTTTTATCATAATTGAGTGACACTAATGGGCTGTGTGACCTCTCTCATTCCTGAAAACCAGTGCTGGTGTTTACAAGCTGCTTTAACGTGCTACAGCATTCATGATCCAAACAAGAGCTCAGAGTTCAAGCTCATGGATGATTTTTCAAAGTCAAGTGGCCTGTGTCCGGTTGCATGAAAGTCCTTAAGTAATTTAACTTAAGGGTGTCCCTGAGGGGGGAAAAATCTTTTGAGGTAACGAACCACGAACACTTGTCTTGCAATAACTCTGCAATACAGAACATCTGTGCCGTTTTCGTTCCGTTAAGCGAGTCAAGGCATTCCCTTATCGAGTTGATCACGGTATTATGTATGGAGGACCTATAAAACTTGGCTGGGATCACGTAGAGCCTTTTGAAATTCCACTGAAACTGCAATTTCATATGCATGCACTCCTGTGCAGACATGCTATTGACACGCTGTGTATATTAGTTTGTTCATTAAATGGTTTTATTAAATTATTTACATGTGTCTTTTTTTTTTTTACAATGCTGCAATTCTTTTATTTAAAACATTTTATTTGGGTGAGAATGCTTGCATTCTGAGTGTCATTTGCTCATTTAAGAGAGCTATTTTGATCCCTTAAATTTGTTAAGGGGGAAATGGTTACTAAGGACTTTGTAGCAACAGTTAAGGGAACACTGAGGGGAAATACTTAATGGCAGCCTTAAAATCCTTAAGTTGACCCTTAGGTTTTTGCTATTGCAACCAAAGGGTAGTTTTTACTAAGGGTACCCTTAACCTTCAAACCAAGGGATTTCTTAGCTGAAGGACTTCATGCAATCGGGCCCAGAGCAGAAGAGAAAAGGTCAAAAGCGCTACTTTTAAAGGGACAAAGTCATGAAAATCTGATTGCACCGAACATGCTTTTCAATTCTGAAAACTCAAGGCGCACCAAGAGCAGTTTTTTTTGTGTTTCTAGGCAACCATTGTATCAATGCATTGTATCAATGCAATCAGGCGCTTTTCCGCACAGAGTTGTTGTTTTTTTCAAGTGCAGGCGTACAGAGCACTCTATCAAAAATGCAAGGTGCAGCTGGCGGTTAGAATACGAGGCACCGGGGGACACGCAAAACTGCCATTTAAAAATCATTTTAAAAAGTTGCCTCTCACTGCAGAAAACACATTCAGTGTGATTGGGGCTTTAATGTACACATTTCCACCTACAGCACTGCAGCAGCCGCCATTTCTGTTTACTCACTGTAGCTACTGGAGATTTTCAGTGTCTCTATCAGAAAAAAAAACATGACCAATTCTCTGTTGTTGGAAATATGGGTCTCCATTGACTTTTGACATTGACTTTTTTGAGCCACTGAGGACATGTCAGTGATACATTTATTATGCATTGTATAGTCAGGTGATGGACTTTTTAGGCTTTCTGTAAAGATAGAGAATTGTAGCAAAATGTAATAATGTTGATTTGCAAAAGCAGCACATCAGAACAGAGCAGTAACTTTCTAGTCAATGAATTTATTCAACTCTAATTAGAATGTAGTGTAACGACTCCACCCTCTTCTGCAGCAGCTCATTTGCATTTAAAGGGACACACAAAAATGGCATGTTTTTGTTTTTTCCTAAATAGGGGTAAATTATACAAGCTCTCTATAGGCACATTCTGGGGACAATAGAGTTTTTTTTCTCTCTTTTTTTAAGCATCTTATGAAAAGGGGTATAATATGTCCCCTTTAAGCCATTGATTGGAACCAAAACAACTTGAAGCTCATTGCCATTGATTTGAGTTATTCTTGAAATGTTCATGTGTGGCCTTTTGCAGGACCTACAGTACAGCAACAGACATTCATCAAAAACATGATTTACCAAGAGTTTTGTGTTTACTCATTTGACACACTTCATGACTGTTGCATGACTGTTACATGCAATTTCTTACCACAGCTACTTCACAAACCACTGAGCAAAATAACTTTAATTGTGTAATTAACAAATCTTTTTTGGCTGTGATTGTGTTTACATTGATTAGGTGGTCTAAACCTCAGAGTAATATTTGGCTGAATTGCATCATTCCTTGGAGAAGCAGCCAGTATTTCCCATATAAGTAATTTAAAATAAATTCCACAACTAATTAGAAAGAGATGGCAAAGGACACATTGAATTAAACATCAAATTTTTAATTAAAATAGTATTTTCTTGTAAAAGGTATTCCAATAATTTTAGTGTTATTTTAGTATTTTTAAGACACTATTGGGTTTTTATATTTATAATTTGAATGCAAATTTGTACAGCAAATTACAGTTATTATCATTTTAATTCGTTTTTTAAAATAGTTTTAATGATTTTTTTTGTTGTAGATATATTAGTTCAGCAATTTTTTTATGCTGTATTTTTTATTTTATTTGCAGTTTTATTAGTGACATTTTATTAGGGTTTTATTTTTTGCTTAAATATGTATATATGTTTTTGAGATTTTCATCTAAAAAACTAAATATTCTGAAAATATGTTTGTAGTATTTTTGGATTAATTTAATTTATTTCATGTTTTCTTTTTATTTTAAACTTATTTAAACTTTTGTTGTGTGTTTTTGCCATCATACTGTATATGTATTATATTTTTTGACAATGTAACTGATAGGAATAATTTGTCTTGGGATTTCATATTCAACGTACACATCTTATATCTCTTGCTTAATATTCACTAAGCATTCTGGACTTGTCAAAATTTGAGTGACTATTGGACACAAATATTTAAAACATTAAGTGATGCTTTTAATCTAGATATAAAACCTAATGTGGAAACAACTATTTTTGGTGTACCTGAACACAAAACATCATTGACAACTAAAGGGAAAACCGTTATTAGCTTCGCTACTTTATTATCAGCGAGGAGAAGAATACTACTTGAGTGGAAATCGGCAGCCGGTGGGGATGTGTAAAGCTTCAATGGGGATGTGCAATCTGGTTTTACAGTGCATCCAGAAAGTATTCATAGCGCTTCATTTTTTCCACATTTTTTTATGTTACAGTCTTATTCCAAAATGGATTACATTTATTTATTTTCTCAAATTTCAACACACAATACCCCATAATGACAATGTAAAAAAAGAGTTTATGAAATTGTTGCAAATTTATTAAAAATAAAAAACCTGAAAAATCACATGTACATAAGTATTCACAGCCTTTGCTCGATACTTTGTTGATGCACCTTTGGCAGCAATTACAGCCTCAAGTCTTTTTGAATATGATGCCACAAGCTTGGCACATGTGTCTTTGGGAATTTTTGCCCATTCCTCTTTGCAGTACCTCTCAAGCTCTATCAGGTT
>CAIGQV010019070.1:21872193-21897540 GCA_903798115.1 Danio jaintianensis | reverse complement strand
ATCCATCCATCTGTCTACCTATTTATCTACCAATCTGTCCCTGTCCATCCTTCAGTCCTTTTGTCTATCTGTCCTTCCATCCATCTACCCATTCATCCATCCATACACATCCATCCATCCGTCTGTCCATCCGTGCATCCATCCAGCCATCCATCCATCCATCTGTACGTCCATCCATCCTTTTGCTATCCATCCGTCTACCCATTTATCTACCAATCTGTCCGTCCGTACGTCCGTACATCCGTCCGTCCGTACATACATACATCCATCCATTCATCCATCCATACATGCATGCATACATCCATATATATACATACATTTCTATGATAAACTTACAATTTTTATGAGAAGTTTTTAGACACAAATAAAATAAAACTAAAAAACTAAAGTTAAAGCTGTTGTGGTCGTACCGAGTCAGTGCTCATGTCCATTGTAGGCATTACTATTCGACAAGTGGGTTACGTTATTATTGCTAACATAGGAGACTAATAGAAAAATACATCAGCATCATCTGTATTAAAGAGAACACAATCACACACAACTATTGAGATTATTCTTTCTCACTGTGTAAATGAGGAGAGTGGGCAGTTGGACAAAAGTACTGTGAGGCAAGGCAAGGGACACTCAAAAGCTAAAAGAGAAAAACACTTACGATTATTTAAAGTAAAACATTGTTATTTATGATGCACAGCTTTATCATATTTTAGGGAGGACAATCCACAGATGTCTATATCACTTTATCTATAGTTCTGTCACTCTTTCTCTTCTGCGTATATCATTGTGGCTGTTTCGTTCAGTCTATAATTCAGTCGCTTTATCATTTATTCTGTCTATATTGCTATATTTTACTATTCTACTGATTAATTATTATTATTTTGGATATATTAGTTGACACCACTTACTGGTGGAATAAACAATAGCAGGCTGATGTAGTGCTCTAGCTTAATAAAATAGTTCATGCAAAAACTGCACAAAGCTGCTGTGTCTAGCAGTCATGAATGAGGCTCAGTTTGCTGGAATGTAGAACAGTGGTTGCACCATAAAATTAGCTCAAATGAACAGTAAAGTTGTCACAATCAGACTTGCATTCTGCAGGTTGTTGGTGTAGTTTGTAAATGGCAGCTGGTAAGCATAAAAGTTAATACTTTGTCTGTCCCATGCGGGTCATGATCTTAACAGCCAGTATTTGGCGATGAGGTAATTGAGGATCAATGTTTTGGCTTTCACAGTGTAATCAGCTCCATGTGCTGTTACACGGATATGTGCAGGGTTGGATTGAGTCCAAATATGAAAGCAGACATTCGTTCTTTCATGCATGATCATAGGTAAAAAAAATTGTTGTTGAATATGCATTTATAATGAAGGTTGGCAAATAACCAACCCAATCTCATGAGAAAGTGTAAATATTTTAAATATTGTCAGAAAAGTATCTAATTCCTACAAAATCTTACGATTTCATTTGGTATGAAAATGTACATTTTTAAAAGACAGCAATTTATAACATTTTGATTTAGCCACCAAATCAAAATGTTATAAATTGCTGTGAGATTGCATTGAAACAACCCTCTTACTAAATGCAAAAAAGAGCTTGTTTTCCCAATTCCACAAAATGTTGAGAATTAAACTCATTGCACAATAAACTTAACACAGGTAGAGCTCCTCCCACTAGCAGTAAGATACCATGATGAGGTCATGTTGACATTATTTTCACAATGAGCGCATTGTTTTTGGTCTCTTTTGTTCAGGAGCTGATGTGCATTGAGGGTCTCCTGCGTGTCACTCTTCACACTGAAGCAGAACCAAACCACTGAAGTCGACACACACACGCACACACACGCACACGCACACGCACACACACACACACGCACACACACACACACACACGCACACACGCACACACATGCACACACAGTGATTGAGGAGAGAAGACAAGCCTGAATCAGTATTTACAATAACTGTGTGCAAGCGTCATGGTTACAGAGCAGGAGAAAGGCCTTATTGTGTTGGCTCAGAGCAGGTGTGTTTCACAGCTCAGCACTGAGTGGTTTGTGTCACACACATTGCATTGTGTTGCTGGTGGATTGAGGAGTTACAGTGTTATTGGCCACATCTGTACAGTTCTGATAGACAAGCCAAATGGCTTCATGATTATTGCTTTTGGAAACATTTTTTGGGGTCGGTCAAAGGAGTCTGTCCATCTGTCCATTCTATCTGTCTATCACCTAATCTATCGTTCCATGCTGTCTGTGCTGATCCATCTATGATTCTATCACTCTATCATTCTGTGTGGCTCTGTCTGTATAGTTTCACAGAGCTGTATCGCTTGGTTTAGTTTCATCACTATCATTCTGTCAAAATCACTCCATCAATAGTTTATGTCTATACTAATCAATTAATCTAAGTTATTGTCACTCTATTATTCTGTCTTTATTGCGCAGCTCTTTGGAATACTTGATTCTCATTGGCCAATCATGACATTCCAAGGTATGTTATTCCCAGATATCAACTGATTATCACAGGCTTATCCGTTCGGTGGCTGAGTGAGCTCAAATGCTCTGCAACACTAACAAATTGAAAAACATCATTTCATTTACATTTCAGTTCTTTAATTAATAAGAGACAATGCACGTTTTTAAAAGGATACAATATGTAAAATGTGTAAAAAGTCAACTTTCTGTCAATTTTCATCCATAGTCCCTTCAGGCAGGTTGATGTTAAGGACAGGAAGAAAATATAAACAATAAATAGTAATACATTAAATTAAGTTAAATAAAAAATATGAAACAATATGAATTTTTTGTAGAATTTTGAAACATAAAAATGGCAGGCTATTATATCCATAAATTTCTATAAATTATCACAATTTTTATGATTTTTTACAACACACGGAAGTTCTCAGAACAAATGCAAATACAGAAACACACTGCAAATAATGCAGACCACATCAAAAAAGTTTTAGGAGAACCACAAAAAAAATCACAAACCCATGCTTTGATTCAGCGGTTCATTGAACATTAATTCCTCAGATTTTAGGGTTAAAAATATACAAATAAAAAGAACTGTTCATATACATATTTGCTTATGTCACTTCACCGCTTTTGACCGTTTAACTTGTGACATAATAATAACAATAACAATAATAATAATAATAATAATAATAATAATAATAATAAAAAAACAAAACAATAATAATTCTCTGTTAATAATAATAATTTTCTGTGGCTCTAGTCTAATATCGGTCTCTATTGATCTCTGCTATATCATTCTATAATGTTCTTTTTATACTTTTGTTTATAGTTTTATTGCTGTGTATCATTCTTCATCACTCTATCTAGTATCATTTTAACTGTCAATATCACTATATCAAATAGTTCAATAATTCCATCTTTATTATTACATCTATGGTTCATTCTGTGTAATACTCTATATAGTCAAATGTATTATTCTTTCCATTAGGCCTATACTAAACCTATGAACACAACAGGTCTACTTACCGAATCAGACACGCAGTTTATGAAGTGCTGGTTCATGATTGATTACAAAAGCTGTCTTTTTGGAAATTACTGCAGTTCTAAATAAAGTGTAGCAAGTAGAAACAGTTTCTTGAGTGCTTGGAATGAGTGATTGCAGTTCATCTTAGACATGTAGTAGACCCCATCAACGCTAACAGACAGAAGACAAATGACCATATTACATTAAGCATTTTTTTGGCCTTCCAACATACAGTATTCATGTTATTTATCTGTTTTATATACATTGTTTTTGCCAAGTTTGGAATCAGTAACTGCTACATGTTATGTTTTACATGTACTGTGCATTTCATATGCTACCTCCAAAATGCACATGTACTGCATATTTGTAAAACAAATCAGAATAACCCAAACCAGAAAGTGATTTAAGAAGAAATGCCCTGTAAATCAGTTCAAATACACGCCAGAGGTTGCAGTGAGTATAAACAGAGTGCATGTAGAAGCAGGTGATTATAGTTAACGGCTGGGTTTGAACATTTTGTGAGAGGCTCTGTGGTGAATGTGAAGCAGGTCTGAATGTGACTGGTTTGACTCTTCGGGTGACTTCTGGAGCTGAACTCATGTATCTCCTGGGTCTTCCTCTGGATTTCGAAGTTATGCTAGATTGTTGAATGCCTCTGGAACAAATAGGATTACCATCAACATCCGTGACACGAGCAGGCTGAAGCAAAAGTGACGCTGTTGAAAACCTGGTCATTGTCAATGGAATTTCTGGCTGCATTTGAGTTTCTTAATGTTACAGTGGTATATATTTTTAATGCTTAGTGCAGTACCACTCATACTGATTCTGTGGAAAATACAGCAGAAGTAAAATTTGCTTGGAGGATGATATTTAAAGAGACAATTCAATCAAAACTGAAAATTTACTCAGCATTAATTAACCCTCAAGTGATTCCAAACATTTATGACTTTCTTTCATTTGTCGAACACAAAAGAAGATATTTTGAAGAATGTTGGAAACCGGTAACTATTGACTTCCATAGTAGGAAAAACATATGGAATTCAATGGTTACAGGTTTCCAATATTTTTCAAAATATCCTTCGTTTGAAAAAGAAGAAACTCAAAGTTTGTGAAAATGAACAGTGAGTAAATGATGACACTATTTTCATTTATGGTGAACTATCCTTTAAATTCATGTGATGATAAGCTGATAAATATTTTTAGACAGATTTTCCGGAAAGTAGCATATATATTTTATGTTCTGCACTAGTCCAAATGCCTTCATGTTTTGTGTATGTTTTGCTTGCTTTGACGTTAATTGCATTATAATACTGTTTATGCTTCAGGATGGTCACATGTTGTGTTGTTGATGGTGTTTTTAGAGGACATTGAGACAACTGCAATGTTTTCTTTAAAATGTTTCTTTGGCAAAGTCTTCAGCCTCACTTGAATGAAACCGATGGATCCACAGGCTGAGATTTATTTACAGTTAAGCTAAACACAATCCTGCACGCATAAGTGGAATAAACCCTCCAAGAATAAGAATAAACAAAACAGACCGTGTTCAGGAAATGACATGCTCAGAATTTCTGTTAGAGTAAGACTTCACAATATGGGTAGTCAGGAATATGATTTTAATACTAGTTTAGAGTGTGAATCATTCTAATCAATTATTTATGTAAATTATAATAATTTTTGTGGAATATACCTGTTTGTGAAAAGAAAGCTGAAGTGAAAAATAACTAAATTGAGTTGTCAGTAATTGCAGACTTACTTTTGACACAAACATAATGGTTGGTGTAATGTCAGTTTATTAGCTTATCAAACATCATCTACTTTGACCCCTTAAACACTGTAATTGTAGCTGAGGTCAGGAAGAGTTTGTTTTGTGATGACATAACAATGAAGATGCTATTTCTGCATTGTAATATCAAATCATCTTGAATCTTGAATTGATAATTGAATTTCAGCTTGAAAATGGGTTTAATCACTGGTTTGTCAATTGTTAAAGGAACACTCTACTAAAAAAGCCCAAACAAACAAACAAACAAACAAACAAACAAACAAACAAACAAACAAACAAACAAACAAACAAACAAACAAACAAACAGGCTGGTTTTGCAAGTCCCCTAGAGTAAAAGAGTTGAGTTTTACCATTTTGTAATCCATTCAACCCATTTCTGGGTCTGGTGGGAGCACTTTTAATCATTGAATCAGATTAGACCATTAGCGTCTCGTTCAGAAAATGTTTTTCAAAAGTTCCTATTTAAAGCTTGACTCTTCTGTAGTTACATTGTGTACTAAAACCACCAAAAATTGAATAGTTGCCATTTTATTTAGGTTGATACTCTCATTCCGGCGTGATAATCAAAAAAACATTGCTGCCGTACCATGGCTGCAGCAGGTGCAGTGATATTATGCAGCACTGTTACCTATTTACCTATAGGCTAGGGACTATTTTCAGGTGCTGCATAATATTGCGCCTGCTTCAGACATGGTACAGCTTCAAACTCCTTGATTATTATGCGAACTGAAACTCAATGTTGAGAAGGGGACAGGGCTTTCTTTTTGTGCATCATTCCCTTGTAGCAAACTAACAGTAAGGGGGGCGTGGTTAAGTATATTGTGACAGAAGAATATTGTGTCAAATTGAGTTATTTTTATGGGCCAATATGAAAATATTATACACTCAGTTGTATAAAAGTGCACTTGCAATAGTGGTTTGTTCCTGGGGACTTCTTTACCATTTTTTGACAGTGCTTACAGTGTTTATGTTAAACTGCTTATGTCCAAAAATAATGATGTCACAATTATACCATAATGGAGGTCTCTCTGTGCACCGGGCTGAAAACAAGAAGTGTGATGTAGAGTACAGTATATCCCAAAGACTCTTGAAGCGTTTAACCCTTTATTCTTGTTTATGCATTAAAGTAGCTGAACTCTGTAGCTTCATATTCTGGTAATGGAAGCTGAAGTGTTGCAGGCTGCAGTCATATTGCAATAGTAAGATGTACAGTGAGCCATTTACCTCAATCTGTCTCAAAAAGTGTTTATACTGGGGCTGTGTAACTGTTATTCCAGTACTTACAGCGAAACACATTCATTTAGTTTTGACTATGAGATTGTTTGTCTTGTCACAGCTATGTGGGATGTGAAAGCAGTATTAAACTGAGGGTCAGGAGGACACGTGCTGTACATGCTTGCACAGCAAAACCTTAAAATGAAAATTTGATACTAGTAGACTAGTTTTTTATGTTTATAATGCATTATGTATATTTATGATATGTATGTCTTTTTTCAAACTGCAGCTGAAATTTAGAAGTATGTTCAAAACAAAGTTTATTTTTTATTTTATATTAATTAATATTCAGTTTCTCGCACAAACCAATCATATTACTTCATAAGACCTCAATGTATCTTCAGGAACCACAGGTATTAATTTAGTTTAGCCTGTAAATGTGCAAAAAAAATAAAATAAACGTATTTACTGAAAAATTCAGTTCACCTTAGCCTGAGGATGAGTAAATTAACAGTATTTTTATATTTCTGAGTGACCTATCTATTTAAGTATTTTTAGTAGGAGTAGAGAATGTTTTTATATTTCCTCTTACACTCAAAAAAATTTTTACATTCTGAAATCAAGAAGCTTTGACAAAAATAGAAAGAAATAGTAAGTCAAGATTAATTTTTGAAACAAGGAAAATAATCTGTCAATGGGGTAAGTAAAATAATCTTGTTTCCTAATTTTTGTACCCAAACGTCAGATAATTTCGCTTGTTTCAGATAAAAACTCATATTTTACATACTTTACTTTTTTTTTTTTTTTTTCTATTTATTGATTTAAGATTGGGCTAGAAACACACACAAAAAATAAAGGTAAGAAAAGCTATTGGGTCCCACTTTATATACTAATATGTACTTGCGCTGAAATTAATAATTAGTCAATCTACTTAATGTAAATTCATGTTTTTACATTTTACTTATGCTTGATTAAATACCTGCAATTGTAATTGAATTGAGATACCTGCATCTGTAATTAATTTCTGTAATTAAATTTAGAATTACACTGTTGACTATCCCTTACACCTTAACCCACCCAACCCATACCACTAAACCTTTTCATAACCTTACGCATATCCCACCTCAAAACGTTATAAACACATTAAGTACACTGTATTTATATTTTGATGCAAGTACATAGTCGTTAAGGACACTTAATATAAAGTGGGACCAGCTTTCCGTGTAAAAGAAAAGGATAAGAACATTTGTATTTTTACATATTTGATATGTGGACTAGAAACAAGACCCCCCAAAGCAACATAAAAGTAGCATATAAGTGCCTATGACTATTTTTCAAGTCTTTTGAAAGCCATACAACATCGTAGTGTGACGAAACAATGTCTTTATATTCTTGAGTCTTAGAGTAACCTACAATACATTCCCTCCTATGAAGTGCAGAGAGCTTTTCACAAATATGACAATAGAAATGTTCATCCCATGTTTATCTCTTAAAACAGACACTGTTTGTTAGATGTTCCCTCAAATACTTGGCCCCCGTGAGCACTTGGGACTGATGAGTTGAGACAGCTGAGATATGTGTGGTGTTAGATGCTGATTTCCCCTGGCTGTAATCCATATAGAAGAACATGGGATTTCAGACACTGCACATGCTGGAAAACAAGAATCCATCATTTAGACATCAAAAATCCTCTTGGCTTCAAAAGAGACGAGGAGATATTGGCTGGGCCCGGTGGTGATGAAAACACATCCATACAGCTGAAAATAAAGACTATAGCTGTGGCCTTTATGTGGGGTGTTAAAGGGGCTCATAACTGGATACGGACCACCGGGGTGACTAATTATCCTATTATTGCTATAAGCACAACCATCCAGGTCTCAAGAGTGCTCTTTTCTTCTGTATTAGCAACCTATGCAAGAAATGAAAGAACTGATGGAATGACTGCTCTGAAGTAAGCGTGCTCGGATTGTAATGCTTTTTAAATTTGTTTAGCATTGCATAATCCTTTAAACATCATTATGAATGCAAGTCCCGTTATAATGACAAAATACAAAGTGTTTGTATTATATTAGCTGATCTGTCTCGGTGAAAACACACAGCTGGAAAGCCAACGAGGGGGAGAAACTGAAAATATGGGTCTTTGTGAACAAGAAGACGGTGTGTTTATATTAAATGTGCACTTAAACTTTGAAAGTATATTTTTGATAAGCTGTATTAGATAACACTGGTGTAAAGCTTACATGCTTGTGAAATAAATGTGGGCCACTAAAAGTGAAAATTATGTTTAAAGCTTGTTGATTGGCTTCAGTTCAAGAAATTTTAATCGGGTCAGTAAACATTTGACCTGAGAATAGTAGAGGATATAAAGAGAAAAGCTCTCAAATTCACCCAGAAACTGTTTACATAATAGTAATTGTATTTTCTAGTATATTCCTAGTGTACATATAACATTCACAACTATTTATTAAAGGGGTAGTTCACCCAAAAACCATCATTTACTAATCCTCCATTTGTTTCAAACCTGTTTGAGTTTCTTTCTTCTGTTGAACACAAAGGAAGATATTCTGAAGAATGTTTGAAAAAAAAAACAACAACAACCATTGACTTCCATAGTGTTTTTGTTGTAAATGGCTGCTTTTTTACAACATTCTTCAGAAAAATCTTGTGTTGTGTTCAACTGAAGAAACAAATTCATAAAAGCTTAGAATCACTTGCGTGTGAGTAAACGATGAGAAAACTTTTACTTTTGCAGACTTTACTTACACACTTAAGTATACACTTTTAAAAAGTGCATTTTCTAATAATGTCAAGTTAAAAGTTTTAATGTACATTTTAAGCTATTAATGAATAATCTAGTATCAGTTTTGAAACTCAACATGGCTCTGGGAGATGTTCTGGGAATGTTAAAGGTGCATAAACTGAACCCGTGCCAGGATCACAGGGATTGTAATAGTTCTTGGGCGTTTGTGAACTGTGCCATAAATGTGCTGGGAATGTGGTGGGAGTACATTAGAAACGCATGAAAGCAATGCGAAACAAATGTTCATTTCTACCAAAGCACTGAAGTTATAGCTAAATCCTGTACATTAGCTAGATGTGTAATAGGTTTTTGATTGATAATCTGTATGAATGCTCAGCAAGTGAGATATGGCATTTGTCGGACATATAACTGCTAATAGATTCTGCAGTAACATTGATACATTGCTCAAAACATTGCCTTGATGAAGTCCTCCCTGAAACCACACACACCTTCTCAAACACATGCCATATTGGTTTCTTTGGTGCGGACGGGCTCTTGAGTTTTACTACTCCCATGGGGAAGTGAATATTTCAGGTCACCTCCATCAGAGAAACCTGCTGAAGCACAGACAAATGCAACTTTGTGGAGCTGATGAAGTTAAGCTGTTGTGCAAGAGCTGTGATTTGAGCAGGAAACTGTCTCCAGGCCTCAGGACATGCATTACTTCATGCACCGACAACAACACTAACAACCCCCCCCCCAACTTCGGTCCCCTTTAAAGCAGGAAGATACCCCCTTCAAAAAAACACTGAAGGCTTTGAAGGATTTTTGACATACCTGTAAGATTTTTAACCTTCAGAAACTGCTGATATTCTTTATCTTCCTGCTTTAAAGGGGACCAAAAATTTATAAGGGGTTCAAATACAGTTGTGTGGCAGCAATGTGTGTATATATCGAGATTTTTTATAATATCCAGATAATAATATGCAGAAACACTCTGACTGTCATTCTCCCTTTGTACATGTCATCGAAGGGGAAAGTCCTGCATATTAATGGAGATCTCTCCCTCATTAGCATAGACAGCCCTGAGTAAGAAGCAGCCATCCACCATTAGAGATTTTGCGCCATACTTACTGAAGATAATGTCTGTGACTGAGAGGCATTATAAATGTTGAGTTTTAGGATGCACAAATGAACACCAGAGTCTCCATTGACTACCTTCTTCTGAGCCAATTCTTATGATGTTTCAGTTTTTCAATAATGTTAGTCCTATTTTGGATCTGCCTCTATGCTGACACATAGGCATTTGTAGCTCTGCCCTCTTTTGAAACCAAGGTTGCGAGCAAAATCTAATTTGAATTTAAAGCGACAATCACCAAAATGGCACAATTTGGATCACAGAGAAAAATGGGGCAGTTTCAAAGAGTTATAAAATAATATTTGTGGGGTATGTTGAGCTGACAATTCACATACAAACATCAGAGACTTACTGTGCGTTCACACCGAAGGCGGTGAGAGCGTCAAAGTTCGCTCTGGCCGCCCTGCCGACAACGCTGTCTACCTTCACAGCTCCGCCAATGAGAGCGTCAAAATTTGCTACATTAATCTCGTATTTAAAGGATCCGTTGCAGCATATCAGCAAATCACTTACATTCCCATATAAAACATGCTTTCTAGGGTGAAAATTTAGCACACCTTTTATCATATTCATTTAACAATTGAAGATCAAGTTGTTGCATGTGGTGTGGCTTTGCTCCACTTATCCAATACGTATCCAAGTCTGAAATATTCTGAAGCAGCAGTACTGTTTTGTATTGTTGCATGAGATTTCAGCTTTTTAAAGAAAAAAAAAATATATATAACATTAATGCACATCAGTAACTCGCCAGTAACTTTTTTTTAATGTATGTCTCTGTAAGAAAACATTGTAAATCCGGCGACCACAATAATCAAACCCTTGGGAACAACTGTGGTCGGAATATCTTGGTTACGTCCGTAACCCAGGTTCCCCGAATAGGGAACGGAGACGTGTGTCTGAAACCAGACATATTGGGAGTACGTCAGACGACCAATCAGTCTGAAGAGTAAGAAAACGGACCAATGAATGCCAAACATGAATTGGCAGAGCTCAGCTCCACAGCTGACAGCGCTTAGTCATTAACGCTATATAAGCTGCCAGCTGAGAAGAATTTACCTGCTGAAGAGCCGATCACTCAGCTAACAGCTGGAGACTCAGGTGCTGTGGCAGTGGAGACACACGTCTCCGTTCTCTATTCGGGGAACGTGGTTTACAGACGTAACCAGGACGTTCCCCTTCATATGGGAACTCCAACGTGTGTCTGGAACCAGACATATTGGGTGAGTGTATGGAAAACGCCACAGCAGCTAAGCCCGTCACGCTCCTGATGTGAAGTTTGCCAAGCATAGCGTGAGCGCACAAGCATCACCAAGAGCGCAACCTTCCAAAGTCCCCTAGGCCCTTTAATTATTATTACATGGGAATAAATAGAAATTTAGATCGGGGGTCGTAAGGAGCTTTTACCTAGCTAATATAGACTAGGGATTTTAGAATACGACAGTACGTTGGGAAGCGTGCCAGTCCCCGAAGGGGGAGGACGCTGCGGAGGCCACCTGCTACCCAAGAGGGGAGACTTGATGGTAATAGAGCATATGGACTAGCCCTGATGAGGGGGAGTACTACATATGATAAGCTGGTTAGCGGGTAGGGAAGACACGGGTCCGCCTAGTCAGGGGGAACACTCCGTGGCTGAATATGCATATGGGGTCGCCAGGGAGGGGACCGCGCATAGCTGGCACCGAACCTCAGCATGTGGGTAGACCAATTGGGCATACAGACATTACACTGAGCCAGGCACTCGACTCCTCCTACTGATTTTGTTATTTTTCTAGTGTTTAATAGAGAGAATATTTTTTTTGAATACACATTTTCAAACATAATATTTTAATAACTAATTTATTTTGTCTTTGCCATGATGACCGTACAAAATATTTTTCTAGTTATTTTGCAAGAAATAGTATTTAGCTTAAAGTGCAATTTAAAGGCTTAACTAAGTTTAAGGTTAACTAGGCAATTTAGGTTAATTAGGATTTGTTCTACAGTTGCAATCAGAATTATTAAACCCCCTGAATTATTAGCCCCCCTGTTTTTTTTCTCCCCAATTTCTGTTTAACGGAGAGAAGATTTTTTTAACACATTTCTAAACATAATAGTTTTAATAACTCATTTCTAATAACTGATTTATTTTATCTTTGCCATGATGACAGTAAATAATATTTTACTAGATATTTTTCAAGACACTTCTATACAGCTTAAAGTGACATTTTACTATCTTAATTAGGTTAACTAGGCAGGATAGGGTAATTAGGCAAGTTATAACGATGGTTTGTTCTGTAGACTATCAAGAAAAAAAATATAGCTTAAAGGGGCTAATAATTTTGACCTTAAAATTGTTTTAAAAAAAATAAAAATTGCTTTTATTCTAACCGAAATAAAACAAATAAGTCTTTCTCCAGAAGAAAAAATATTATCAGACATACTGTGAAAATTTCCTTGCTCTGTTAAACATCATTTGGGAAATATTTAAAAAAGAAAAAAAATTCAAAGGGGGTTTAATAATTCTGATTGCAACTGTATATCCAAGAGAAAAACAAATCTTAAGGGAATTATTTATATTGAACTTAACAGTTTTCCATCTTTGATCATTATTATTATTTTATCCCAGCCAAACTAAAATAAATTAATTTTCTCCAGTGGAAAAAATAATAGGAAACACTGTGAATCATTTCCTTACTCTTATCATCCTTGGTTAAAAATCACATGGGAAATATTTGAAAAAGAATACAAATTTCACAAGAGGGCTAGTAATGTTGTCTTTAACTCATCTTGATTAACTGCAAGCTTTTAAAGGCATGAGCATGTTTTTAAATCTGCGTTACTGAAATGCTCCTTGTGTTGAGGCTGTAAAGTTTACCATGTGCTGTCTGCGTTTTAACTCATCATTAATTAAGCATATTTTTAATGAAGTAATCTATATTTTGCCCATACTCTGTATGAGCCATCTGGCTTCATTCACAGCACAAGGGCACTCTGGGAAGGCCGCGTTATCAAACAGCAGGAGAGATCAGTTCACTGGATTCCTCCTTAATAAGGCGTCTCTCAACCATACTGTTAAAATCATCTGAAGGGTGAAAGCCACATGATTTCATTACTCCAATCCAGTCATGGCAGAGCAAGTGTCTGCTAAATTGCCTCCTCTGCCAACACAGATCTTGGTTCACTACTTCTTGTTACACACCGGTCTTATCAGACCCTGCTTGAGGGTAATCGGGCACTTGTCAACCTGCCATGCGGACACAGCAAATTAAGATGTAACCCTTGCTGAGCATATTGTAACAAACCAGCAGGCCTGCCTATTGATGGAGTTGTGCCTTATTTCAATGCAATTGTTCCCCTGATTACCTACTAGAGAACGTAGAGCCCATTCATTATGTAATTTGGCTTGTAGTAATTTAATGCACATGTGATTTACTATCTTATTTTGATGAAGAACTACTGCTGTCAGCTTGATAAAGGCCAAGCATCAGTGGAGAGAGTCCAAGGGATCAAAGCGTTGGCATTGATTGTGGATTCCTGGCATCCGCTGGTTCCCTCTTCTTAAGATAACAAAAGGCAGTTTTGTTGTGCGAGGGCAAGAACAAGCGGCTGGCCATGAAGCAGCCATGGTTCACATCTTCTACTCTGGAGGAGAAATCCCTTGTGACATTTAAAATTGTATCTGAAACCTCCCTTTGCTCAGGCTAATCAAAATATAGTATTTCATGCACACTAAAATATTGTAAAATAACAAAAGAAAGGTAAAATCCATTATGCTGACTTATACAAAGGTTTCAGTAACTTATGATGTTTTTCAGCATGTAAAATCTTAATCCATCTCACTTTATAGGTAAAATCCTTTTGTAAAAAGCTATTTACATAATAAAAGAGTAATAATTATGCACATTTTAAAAGAATATATGCACGTGTGAACATAATTTTGTTTTTTATTGCTTAAAGTCATCAATCACCTTAAAATGCAAAATCAAAAAATTATGTAAAATTTTAAATCTGATATAATTTAGTCTTTCACCTTAAAAAAAACAACCAAGAATTTCTTAGAGAGTTGAAAATCAAATTCAGTGGACAGTTCACTCAAAAATGAAAATTTACTGTTGAGTTATTCACTCTCAGGCCATCTAAGATACTGTATAGAGTTTTTCCAACTGGTACTTTGAAAATCCCAAAATATTCAGGCAAACCAAAATGAATTTTCGTAGCTCCTGATGAAATGTTAAGGTCCTATTATGTGAAATATTGTTTTGAAAAAGTGCGCTTTTAGAAGCAGGACAGAAATTATAATTAAAACAATATTTAAAAATGTACATCAGAGTAAAATTTGACACTTCATTTTGTCCTTTACATTTAAATAGATTTTATTTAGTTAATATTTCATGCAAGTAGTTTTTTTAAACAACTATATTTGAATAAAAGTACAAGTGCCTATTCAAAGCAATTTTGTATTACAAGAGCACCCACAGGGCTGCACGGTGGCGCAGTGGCTATCACAATCGCTTCACAGCAAGAAGGTCGCTGGTTCGAGCCTCAGCTGGGTCAGTTGACGTCCAAAGACATGCGCTATAGGTGAATTGGGTAGTCTAAATTGGCCGTAGTGTATGTGTGTGAATGAGTGTCTATGGGTGTTTCCCAGTGATGGGTTGCAGCTGGAAGGGCATCCGCTGCGTAAAACATTTGCTGGATAAGTTGGTGGTTCATTCCGCTGTGGCAACCCCAGGTTAATAAAGGGACTAAGCCGAAAAGAAAATGAATGAATGAATGAAAGAGCACCCACAGAAACAGGGAGAAACTCAAATTTTGTTCTCTTCTCTGTTAACTTCAAGTTACATCAGTATTTTAAATCAGAAACCTTGTGTAGTCACCAGCTGCTGACTCACTTTTTCCACATAAACATTCAATATATCAGATATAGTGTTTCCTTATATTTGCTTCTCCATCGCAACAGAACATTTTGTTGTCAACATCAGGTGTGATTTGTTTTTTGGGCTGCACAATGTCATGATCATGAGTGATTTGTGATATCACCAGGCCCAGTTCTCTGTACCTTGCTCTGATGGCTCTAAGGTTTCACACACTTTAAGTACAACCCTTGTTTTGGTGTGCGTTGTACCTTTTTCACCATAGCAACTTAAATCTGCAAAACACCCAATTATGCCCATAGTGCAGAGGGTGAGGTCCATGAGCAGTTTTTGTCATTTTTTAATTCATGTGATGGAATATTGAAGAATACTTGCTAACATTTAAAGGAACACTCCACTTTTTTTGTAAATAGGCTCATTTTACAAGTCACCTACAATTAAAGTTGAGTTTTACCAGTTTTGAATCCATCTCTGGCTGGATCACTTTAAGCTTAGCTTAGCGTAAATCATTAAATCAGATTAGACCATTAGCATCTCACTCAAGAATTTCAAAAAAGAGTTTTGATCATTTTCCTGTTTAAAGCTTGACACTTTTTGTAGTTACATCATGTACTAAGACCGACAAAAAAATAAAAATAGGCTATTTTCTAGGCTGATATGGCTAGGAACTACAGTATACTTTCATACAGGTGTAAAAATCAAGGAACTTTGCTGCCGAACCATCCCAGCAGGCACAGAATGTCAGCATGACGTCAAATTGAGGTTGTACCCCACCATCGTGGGACGTTGCATTCTGGGTGAAAATTAAAATCGGGTTGATGTCAGTACCCAACGTCAGACCGACGTCATTGTCCAACGTCGGACATGTATTTTGTTTACTTTCTAACGCAACCTAAAAACAACCAAATATAAACGTCTAATGATGTTACAGCTTAACGTTGTGTGGACGTTACCACTATGACGTTGGATTTTGGTTGCCATGTTGGATTTTGGCCACTTTCCAACACAACCAAAAATCAACCAAACATCGTTATAGGACATCAAAATAACGTTGTCCTTAGACACTGGCTAGACGTTGAATTTTGGTTACTCGACATCATGACCTAAAACTAACCTAATATTAATGTCTTATGACGTTGTGTGCCTGCTGGGATGGCTGCAGCAGGTTCAATGATATTACACAGCATCTGAAAATAGTCTACAAGTAGGTAACAGCACTGCATAATATCATAGCGCCTGCTGCAGCCATGGTGCAGTAGCAAAGTTCCTTTTTTCAGGTGTCTTTTTCTTGCAATGGTATGAAAAAAGTTTAGTTGTGTGAACTAACAATACAGCAGTGGTGGCTGCTGACAACTTAAATATAGCGGCTTTGAGTCTTGTTTGGCAAATCTAATGATGCCGCACTGTAAAAAGTGATAAGTTACTTTACTTAAAAAAAAAAAAAGAGTAAACCCATTGCCCTAAATGCAACAAGTTGAATTTACTTTAAAAAAGTCAGTAAACCCATTGATTTAACTTAACTTTTTTAATTATGCACATAGTTTATTTACTTAATAATTATAAGACAACGAGCTCACTCTCTTTTTTAAGTAAAGTCAACTAATCGCTTTTTAACAGTGTGGGGGTGATGATTCTCTCTGACCAATCAGTGATCAACACTGAGTATTTGTCCAGTTTTGGTAACTGTAAGGTTTGCTTGGAACTTCACCTAAGGTGGTACTAAAATAGTACTAGGTGGAAAAGCCCCCAAAAGTGACCCGTGCTGAACCGAACTGTGCTGTACCATGCAGCAGAAAAGCATGTGGTCTTTAGTGGCTATTTGAACACAAGGCAAGGCAAGGCAAGTTTATTTATTTCTTGTTCAAGTTAATTTATTTCTAAAACACATTCAAATACATGAGCATTTACACTACAAAGCAATCCAGATTTGTGTGTTTTAACTATCTCCATATATAATAAATGATCTTATATGATCTTATATGTGGTTCTTTCCTCACACAGCAGTGGCCTCTTTTTCACCTTCATGTAATCTCTCGAATCAGCGTTTGAGCTTTGGATCATTTTAAACATTCAGTTTGATGTTCTGGTGATTTCTTTGCGATTCTTTACAGTCCAACAGCTCATTATGGGAGACCCCCGTAACAGAAGGTCCCGTTCATTTAGCCTGAACTCTCAGATGACCTTGTAAAAGCAGAGCCTGCAATGACGTGGATTTAAAGCAGCTCTCTGACATAGCCTAGAAAAGCCAAAGAAAGAAAGGTGGCCTCATGGTTCACGGAGCTTTATTTCCTCCTGCTTAACTATAGCTGGCAGTCTTCATGCTCGGCTTTTGATTTCAGCGGTGGTCCAGACAAAGCATTAATGGCTAACAATCGGTTAAAAGCTCCCAATGAGATTGCATCATCCACTAATGTGTGAATGCAGACGTAGTAAGTCCTTTTTAAAACTGCTTGTACAGACTGAAAAGTTTGAGTACTCTGTGACTAGTTTGACTAAACCCATTCAGTAATTTGCCCCATGCTGTAGTCATTTATTTGACTTTAAAATGGGGCGCAAACTTCCCGGTGCCATCCTGAAGCATTAACTTCAGCAACGCCGATCATATAGATTTTCATGGGTGTTCTCAAGGTTGAAGAGCAGGCGAGGTCAGTCCTCTGTAACAATAGATCCAAAGCAGCTGAGAGTTTTAATATCGCGGAGCTGGACTAACTGTGTGCTCTGTTTGGATAGCAGAGTGGCCATTTTTATTGGAAGTCAGTCAAACAAAGATAAACCTCTTGAAGTTTATTACAGTGCGTAAATGTTTTCTTGCATGAAGGGCTTTCTGGATTAATTAGGTACTAAACAAATGCTTTACAACTTTTGGCATCCTGCGCATGCTTTTTAAATGTACTCTGTGTATGGTGGAAAAATGTTTTCTCTTTTTCTTTGTTGAATGCGATCTCCATTTTAAGTTAGACCTGAAATGCAAAGCTATTAGTTTCATAGCCAACTTTTTTATTGCAGCTGTGCAGTGTGTGTGTGTTGTGATGTAAGAATAATGTTTATTACTAGTTCATATGACTACATGGAAACCCATTTGCTCCCCTGCATCCAATATCTTCAGCTGTAAAAATGTTTTTGCTGCCAGTGGAAATATACTTTGCTTTCATTAATGACATTCTCATCATTTTCTGAATTATTCAGGATGAAATAATCACCGTTAAGCTATAAAACTAACCTAAAATAACATATTTGTTGAACTAAGCTTGCTTTTAGTTATTGTGCTGATAATAGTTTTTATTTTAACATGTATATTTACATGTATATTCATTTAAAGAAATTGCAGTATATTCAACCAAGGATATAAAAACATTTTTACTTTAAGATTTCCAACATTTTAACAAGACTCCTAAACTGTACATTTGTACAAAAACGTTTGAGTGAAATGAACAAGAGTGGTTACACTTGGTCCCTTTCATTATTTTTGACACATTTCGGTTACAGTTGAGGTTGTCAATTAATGAAGACTTCCACACATTTTCTTGCACCTCAAAATACCTTTATGCATGAATTGTAGACAAATGTGCATCATATATTGATCTCTATGTGTTTTCTTAGTCTAGTAAATTTGACATACACTGGCACAAACCTATAAAAATAAATAAACAAAATAAAATAAAATAAAATAAAATAAATGGATTAAAACTACCACATTTTTCTGAGGACAAGTTTTTCACTCAATGGACATTTCACTTTGAAACAGCCACAAAATATGCAAGATGTAATGTAATATACAAATATAAAATGTAATATAATGTAACATATACAGTTGAAGTTAAAATTATTAGCCCTTAAAAATATTTCACGTGTTTTAACTAATTACTTTTGTAAGTGTTGTAATTAATTTTGACGTAACATTTTTGAATCATCCATTGGTATTCCAATTATATGAAGACCTCACTTCTCTTTGCATCGTGTCCACATAGGCTACTGGTTCTCTTACCAGCATGAAAAACAAAGTTTATTCAAATTCTTAATGGATTTTAGAAAGTACAAACGTTGTATAATGACCAAAAAAAGTTAATATACAGTACTGTACATCTCTCTACACTGTGCAATAGATTTCCTTTGTACATCTCGTGCATGTTTCTTTCTAAAATTTAATGGATTCTGCATAATTGTTACACTTCTGATTGGCTGTTATGTTCAAGAGATGGACAGATATGCCTGTGATTGGCTGCTTTGCTCAGCACTTCAAAAACACATTGTATACTGAAACATTGTATACTTTTTTGCCAATATCCTGTTATTCGAGTATCCCTGTAGAACCAGATATGATTGTACGGTTTACACTAGTAGAAAGCAACCTGTGGCTGGATCAGACTGATATGCACTGGAGTTGGTTGAGCTCTGTCACACAATTGGTGAGGATTATCAGTCCTGATGCAGTCAGTCAGCCCCTCCACCCCTGGAAAGACGCCTCTCAGCAGAATTTCAGTGTCATTGAAAGCTGAGGGATTGTGTGTGACACTTCATCCAGCCTTTGGTGAAGAGATGAGCTAAGCTGTGTTACGGCTGACAGTGTTCACGGCTCCCTATTGCCTGAGCAGGGGATATCCGCTGAAGTTCACTTGACTTGACAAATGCAGTCATTCGGAACACACTGCTATGTCATCACAGAGAGAGAGAGGAAACTCCAGTTGTGCTGGTTAGAGAAGTACACATACAGTTAAAGTCACAATTATTATCCCTGCTGTGAATTTTTTTTTTCTTTTTTAAATATTTCCCAAATTATGTTTAACAGAGCAAGGAATTTTTCACAGTATTTCCTATAATATTTTTTCTTCTGGAGAAAGTCTTATTTGTTTTATTTTAGCTAGAATAAAAGCAGTTTTTCATTTTTTAAAACCACTTTAAGGTCAATATTATTAGCCCCCATAAGCAATATTTTTTTCGATTGTCTACAGAACAAACCATCGTTATGAAGTGACTTGCCTAATTACCCTAACTTGCCTAATTAACCTCGTTAAGGCTTTAAATGGCACTTTAGGCTGAAAACTAGTATCTTGATCTAGTAAAATATTATGTACTGTCATCATGGCAAAGATAAAAAAAATCAGTTATTAGAAATTAGTTATTAAAACTATTATGTTTAGAAACGTGTTGAAAAAAAATCTTCTTTCCGTTAAACAGAAATTGGGGATAAAAATATACAGGTGGCTAATAATTCTGACTTCAACTGTAATGTTCAGTAAATACTTTTTTTAAATTCATGTGTAGTGTACATGGTTATCTATCACATGGATGAGAACTGCTTTAAATTAAAAATACATTTATTATTAATTCAATCAGTATAAAATCTTAATTTTATATCTACATATATATATATATATATATCTTACATTTTAAAGCTGTAAAACAAGTAATGCTGTGCTGTTTAATATAAAAATAAATATGTGGTTACATTAAAGTTGCACTAAGCAATTTTTGAAAAACACTTTTAACCAGACTGACAGCCAATCAGCTGTAAGGGGCGTGTCTTGTAACTATAGTGGAGATACCGAAAAGGGGTGTGCACTTATTGGGGTATGGTCGTGTTTGTTTTGGAGCTTTCAATATCAACATTTATTCATTCATTCATTTTCTTTTCGGCTTAGTCCCTTTATTAATCTGGGGTCGCCACAGCGGCATGAACCGCCAATATCAACATTAAATGATTTATCAATATTGATAAATAACAGTGGCTCAGTGGTTAGCTCTGTCGCCTTACAGCAAGAAGGTCACTGGTTCGAGTCCTGGCTGGGCCAGTTGGCATTTCTGTGTGGAGTTTGTATGTTCTCCCCGTGTTGCTGTTGGTTTCCTCCGGGTACTCTGGTTTCCCCCACAGTCCTAAGACATGCGCTATAGGTGAATTGAATGAGTGTGTATGGATGTTTCCCAGTACTGGGTTGCAGCTGGAAGGGCATCCGCTGTGTAAAACATATGCTGGGTAAGTAGGTGGTTCATTCCGCTGTGGCGACCCCTGATGAATAAAGGGACTAAGCCGAAGGAAAATGAATGAATGAATGAATGATAAATAACAATATTGTTTGTCAACAATTGCACCTCTGAATGTGTCTTTTATCTTATTTTATTTTAATGTGTCTTTTATCTTAATTTATATTAACACCCCATTCGGCCTGATCTTACAAGATTATTTGAGCTATTTTACATATTGGCAGAAAAGTGACTAATACGTACAAATTCATATAATTTAATTAATACGAAAACACATGATTTTTAAGAGGAGTGATTATTATTGACTAGATGGTACTGTATTACTGAAGGCAGATATGGCATTAAACAATGTCACTGGGGCAGTACCTTTTCAAAAGGTGCATATTTGTACCTGAAGGGACCATAATGGTACCTCTAAGGTACTTTTTTAGGAACATTTGGGCACTAATATGCACCTTTGATGAACCATTGTGGACTCTTTGGGTACAAATTTGTATTTTTTGAAAAGGTTCTGCCCCAGTGACAGCTCCTGTACCTTTATTTCTGAGAGTGAACAGCACAAACACAATGCAGACTCAGTTACTGATAAGGACACTTTCTTTTCCTTGCAGGTATAACAAAAAGAGAACAACAAGGAAACAGGATGGATAATGGATGAAGTATGAGTTTAGGATAGAAGAATAACAGGTAAGAGTAGTTGTGTTTTTTATATATTATATACCGTATATAATATTTCTAGATTCCTTACGAATCAAAAGGAGAGTTGTTGATCAGATCCAATTTCATTTTACTTGACAGTTTAATGGTTATGTGGGTCCAAATGGACTTGGAATATGAAAATATACAAGTAGATCCTTCAAAACATTTCATGTCATTTCTGTATTTATTTGTGCACAGTTGGTGGATGTATACATAGTATACAATGGATTCCAATAAGTGCCTTTTGCTGTCAAAAGATGAGAAGAAAACAAAACAAAACAAGGAAGCACCTTTCAAATGAACGAAATGCTCTCAGCTACAACATCTGGATTAAAGGGGTTGATCGCACAAGTTACAATGTGCCTTCATAAATCCAGCAGAGAGCACACGAAATACACTTACAATAAAACACTGTAGATTTTCCTTTTAAGAAACATGGTGATTTTAAAGGCCATAGCAGCTACGTGTGTACAGTGAATACAGGCCCAAAAAAAGACACTTGCTTTTTTGTGTGTTTTTTTTAATTTTTATAAATATCTGAATTCTGATGGGGTTTTAGCTAATTAAGCGACATCGTATCAGATGCTCAGGTGTATGGGATTATATTTTAAAATATCAACGACAAATGATCAGAAAGTGTTACTGGTTTTAGTTGACCTGGATTTAGTTTCAGGGCAGTGTTGTGTGGAATATTTGCAGTACCAAGGCTGTATCAACATCAGTGTCTTTTAGCAGATTATTTTTTACAAAATAATATCTTAAAGACTTTCTTATGGTATACCTGTATAAACAACTGAGTAGTTAAAATACATTGGTGTAAAGTACAATAACTGACTTGTTTATAATATTTTAATCTGTACAGTGTACAGTACTTTTTTGTCAAACATTAAGATTTATTTTAACAGCAAAGTAAATATGTGTTCAGGATATGTCTTCTTCAGCTTATCTAAAAGGGCAAATGACTGATTACTTTACTAAATGTCTACTTTTGGCACAATAGTTTTTTAATCTCTAAATTCTCCTCTCAAACCTTTAATGATTAGCACAGTTTAATCTATTGACTATCTCACCTTAATATTCAAATACAAATGATGAATAGTGCATGGACCAAGTCGCCCTGTTTTTGCATACAATATGCTTCACATTTAGGTCAAATTATTCACATATATTTAACGTCTGAATACAAATGCAGACATTAAGTCTGACATCTTCACTTTATCCACAAACCACATGCATAAAGTCTGCTTTTCTGAGTTTAATGCTATAACAATTACGTGGTTCTGTGTTGTTTGGTTGCGTTAAAACACCCTGTCCTATTCGAGGTAGGTGATGTCTAACTATTTACAATGGTAAAATGTTCATCCTCATGGTAAAAGACCTGTCTTTATTTCATGATGATTTTCCCATTATAAAAGCGAGGCATCACAGGACGCACATGTAAAAAGATCACTTTTTTTGATTTGGCTCCATGATATGCAACCCAGGCTCAATAGAAATACGTGACTAAACCTAGAGTTCCGGAAAAAAACTACTTACGCATACATTTCACTGCAGGTTCCAGGTTAAATTATAATCAATGTAAATTTGTGTTCATTTTATGTGTTGGTGATGACTAATCTGCTGAATTTGTACAATCACATTTGTTTATTGGCTCATGCCCCAGTGATAATTTTTGTTTTTTCAAACTTTTCTTATGATTCACATTACACAATCATCCATGATGGTATAAAATTGTTACATTTTCCAGGACAATTTTATGAGATTTTGTTTGACATTTGAATGAATTTGTACAAGGGGAATTGCATGAAAAACTAGCGGCTAATTAGATGGATTTGTACATTCTTATTCATACAAAAATCCACAATAGAAAGAATCCCACCCATAAACAAAATGGGATACATTTCTCTATATATTGTAGTGCCATGAGATTATGTTGGCTTTTAAGGTGAGATTGGGTTTAAACTGATTTATGTTAGTGTTTTTGCAATCTTTCTCCACAATGCATGGCTAAATTTACCTGGTAGCTCAACTAATACAGCATTACATTTGTTTATGTGGAATGCTTGGGTATGAATCCCGTGAAATACGGTTTGACAAAAAATTTAAATCAGTATAAAAACAAAGTAAAATGGTATGGTTGCTTTACTTTTTTTCTGAGGTATTGTGAAGGTTTTGTGCTATTTTAAATGTGATAAAGCATTAACCTTTTACCAGCAACTAGTTTTGCTTTGTCACTGAACTGTGCTGTTTAATAAACTTCACAATAGGGCATCATTTATACAGCTTATAGCCCCTGTTGTGGGCATGTCATCTGTAAAGTGTAGTAAAATGTACCTGTAGAAAATTACTTCCACATTTGCAGAAATGTAGACAAGGTCGTGTAATTCCAGTGAGCCTGGACTAATAAAATGGGTCCTAAATCACGCCTGAACAGCCACTAGCAGGACCGAACAGTGCAAAAGTCCAGTTCCTGTGGCTTTTTCGTGCCTGAGCAATGGTCTCTAGGTACAAACTGTCCAGTCTGAGTGATGCACCGCAGTGGGCGTCTCTTAAAGCCTTTCCCACAAGTTTTAGAACATAAGGACCATTCGCCGATGCTCCATGTTGGGCACGGATCACCACAGACCCTCATGGAACTGGGCTTCTGGGATATATCACAATTTGTGGCCATTTCCCCATCTGAGCCCAAACACTGTATCAGTCTACTCTGGACTCCGTTGCCACAGCTAACCGAACACTTACTCCAGTCGGCCATGACCCACTTATAAGATGGTGTCTGATAGACCGGCTTCTTCAGTTCCACTTTATTGCTGTCTTCCAGTACACTGTTCTGCTCAGGGATCCTCTCCTCTTTCTTGAAGATCTTGCTCCCCTTATTCCCCACAGTCTGGTAGTAGGAGTATCGCACACGAGGAGGTGTCATTTTACCCACAGACAGCAGCTCCACCGTCAGAGACTCTTTAAGAGGTCTTGATGTCTGCAGTGTCTCCACTGATGTGCCGGTTCCACTGTAGCGCAGCAGACTCCCCTTCACGATGATATCTTTTTCTACTGCCGAAACCACAAAGTTTCCGTTCAGGAGATATTTGCCGTGAAGGTTCTTTACTGCTAGATAGTTGTCATCGTTCACCAAACCACGGTAACCACGCTGCCTTACATCCACATTTGCAGCTCCAATAGGTAGAGCGATGACAAAGTTATATCCATGTCTGAAAGAGGAAAATAACAGGGTTGGATAGTATTCAGATTTAATCGAGTTTTTAGCTACACTTTACTCACACATTGTACAGTTTCAGAAGCACCAACTGCATTTAAACAGAGTAGAGGGTCCTTAAAATTATTGTTTGTGTATGTATGGAACATGACTGACTCGATCAATTAATCTATCAATCAATCCATCCATCCATCCATCCATCCATCCATCCATCCATCCATCCATCCATCCATC
>CAIGQV010019070.1:21820907-21860851 GCA_903798115.1 Danio jaintianensis | reverse complement strand
ACACACACACACACACACACACACACACACACACACACACACACACACACACACACACACACACACACACACACACACACACACACACACACACACACACACACACACACACACACACACACACACACACACACACACACACACACACACACACACACACACACACACAAGATGACTTGCAGTAGTAGACATGTCTTTCTATTTATGGAACTGATGATGGCACAATTATCCAAGATGTTTTTGCACAATCTAACTTGACATTTCAGAATTTAAACTAATATTTAAGCCCTTCCATAAGGAATCAATCTAAAAGCTTAAAATAAAATCAAAGCTTAAAATAATAATCATTTTAAATAATAAAATTGCTTTAACTTTGAACAAAATTGGCCTGTATTTTGTATATATAAGTTGCAAGTATTTTTATTGTCGTTTCACATAAGAAATAATCAGAAGATCCATCATTCATTGAACATAATTGTTGCATTTGTAACTTCGGGCTCTGCAGGTTTGTGCACTGCTGTTGGACGCTGGATTTGCTGGATTTGAAGTCCTTCAAATATCTCCCAACCCCCCACTTACCAGCTGACTTCTACACACGTGCTCATGACAGGGCCATGAAAGCTCTCTGGAAGCTGCACAAACTGTAGATGACCATCCATGCTGACACCAACTGTGAATTGCTGCATGAACTGCCAGATGATCTGCATGTAGAAAATCACAGCTTCTTTGCCCTTGCCCACAGTGGAACAAGTCATATTTGATATAGGGATCATATGGACTAGCCTGTCTGGATATTAGAATATCTCCATAATTTTCCTGCTAGAATGCACTTCACGACCTTTCTTGATGTTTGTGACCCCCAACACAACATTCTGTATGATCTTGCTCCTGGATCTTAGAGAACTGAGATCTTTTTGTGGTGTAAACCAATGGATATCCAATGTTTTGTCGCATTTTAAAATGAATTTTCACTCTTAATTAATATGCATATTAATAGGACTATTAGACAATTCATTCTGCTGTGGCGACCCCTGATAAGTAAGGGAGTAAGCCGAAGGAAAATAAATGAATTAATTATTAAGACTAGTGTGTTGAGAGACCCTCTTGTTAAGAGACTTGTTAATTAATTTTATTAATTAATTTATTGACTGTTGCCATAAACATAAACTCGTAATAAAAATATTATTTACTGTAACCTTGGTGAAATTCAATCCTAACAAATGTGCAATGGTGAGCTGTGTGTGCCTTACAGTTGATTAAAAAACAAAAATGTTTAGCAAAATATTAATCCTAGACGAAATAGTTAATAGGGCTACGATACGAATCATTATGGACATCAGCATGTTTATTACTAACGTTCCATGCACAGTTGAAGTATAGTCTTGCATGTCTACCTTTTCTAAATAATCTTCGCCCTCTTGTGTCTGTGTCAGAGAATATCAATAAACTGCCTGAAATAGAACGAAAATATGAATGAAGCGAGTGTGCGCGTGTGCACATCCATATACAATGTCTTACCGCCACCTCGTGGAAATTGTATATGATAGGTCCTCTCTCTACATAATCTAAGCTGTGAAGTACATTGGCTAGCATTGTTTTATTTTTAGAGCATTGTAAAATAGTAATAATGTTTCACTAATGATGATCCCATTTGAATTCCTACGTTTTATAGCCCCTCTTAAGCAAAGCACTCTCCAGATTTATAAACACAGCAGTGGCATTAGTTCATGAATCAGCACTTAAAAAAAAAGAGGAATAATTAGGCTAAATTAACCAACGTCAACAACCCCCCCCACAACAAAAAAGAAATAAAGAAAAAAGAAAAGAAAAAAAAAACATGCAAGTACAACCAGTTCCAGCGTTCATAAACATAAATACTCATATAATAAATTCAAAATCAAATAAAGTATCAAACTATTGCAAGAAGCTATATCGCAAAAGTTCCCTTTGTAATATTTAAAAAAGTTTTTTATTGTACGTATTGCGAGAACATATTTGATACTACAGCGCTTTCAATCTAGAAATACACTAATATTAACAACTCAGTTGACAAACTTTTGCTATTTATAAAGGAGAGTGCATCTCAGTTTTCATTGGGCAAACCCGATCCAGAGGTTTTTCATGAGCGCTAGTGGGAGGAGAGACTACAGCAGCGCTGGATATCAAAAATAAACCTCTCATTTCTCTGAAAGTATAAATACCAGCGCCTCAATCCAGAGACAGTCCTGTGGACTAAAGAGCTCAGGAACTTGGCTCCGATTTGAGCTATAATTCAATTTGTACTGCTAGTAAGGCTGCATTGGATTTATTCATTTTCAAAACAGATTTAAGCTATAGTAAAGGCATGTGCTGGATAGTAGCCTAATCATAAACATTACTAATATTAATATTTTTCAAACAAGTGAAAGTGCTTCAGTCCAGTTTCTGAAAGTTTGTCAGTCATATTAGATTAGTCGATCAAAAAGTTACAAATATAATTTTTTTTAATTTTTGGAATAGCGGTGTTTTAATAACATGTGGTCGTGTTTAGTTGTATTTGTTTGCCTCTTCGCTGAAACATCTGCTCACTCGTTTGAGATTGAAGAGATTGTACCTGTTCGGCTGACTGGAAGAAGCGGTGGACGAGTGGCAAAGAGGAGTGAAAAGCAGCCCAGCTTCAGGCTCTCGGCTTTCGGCAGGAATTTCACACTCAATTTGACACCGGACAGCACCTTCATATCGCCAGCACTGAAGGTTTACCGCGTCAAAGTCAAACCACAAGAAAAGCTGGAGTCAACCAGCAACCTGACAGACCTTTATCAATCCTTGAATCAAACTGAGGAGACTGGGACGGAATTTCTGAAAGGCTGCTTTTACACCGGCTCTGTTGACTCCATTGAAGACTCAATTGTTTCTGTCAGCTTATGTCGTGGGATTTTAGGGTCGTTTATTTCAGATGGTAAAGAATATCTAATCGAACCGAAACTTTTCGGCATGGGGACTAATGGAAAGTTAACTGAGCAGCTGCATATCATTAAAAGGAGACGTTTTGCAAAATCCTCGCAGGTTTCTAAACAGCTGTCAGATGTGAGAGATGATCAAAACTCGAGGATCCAGATGCCATCCAGGCGCAGGCGCTTTGTCTCAACGCCCAGGTTTATTGAGACGCTGGTTGTCGGTGACGCCTCCCTCACACACTTCTATGGAGACGAGATCAAGGTAAGAGCTCACATGTCTGAAGACCAAAAATCTGTTTACTCTTAGTAATTTTAACAGCTTAAAATCTATTTCTAGTCAAAACCTGCTTTTTAGTTAGTTTAACCCTTTAAGGTGCAGTCTATATAAAAAAAATAATTTGGCTTTTCATAGGTTGTTTTTTTTGATAACCTATAGACAAAAGGTCAACCATGTTATTACTATGACTGTAAAAGCTGGTTAATAGCTTGTTCAAGATGTCTCAGGCTGGTCATTAATTGACCGAGCATCTATCATCTAACAGAATCCAACCTGACCATTTAAAGATGTCATCACCAATTGGTAGTTTTTTTTTTGCTGGTCTTACATAGTTTACTAGCAATACCTACAGGCAATACAGATTTCACCAATAAAAACTATGCAGCCTTTTTTGACTTAAAAGAATAGTTCACTCAAAAAGGAAAATGTACTCACTCCCAAAAGTTTACGAGTTTCTTTTCTGTTAAACAGAAAAGAAGATATTTTGAAGAAAGCTGAAAACCTGTAACAATTGACTTCTATATTACCAAAAACAAAATGGAAGTCAATTGTTTTAAAGATTCTTCAATACATCATCTTTTGCGTTTAACAGAAAAAAATGACAAACAGTTTTGAAACAAGTGAATGGTGAATAAATGATGAGAGAATTACTGGTCTTAACTGGTTTAAAATGGTCTCCAGTATGGGCAAACTGGTTTCCAATTGGCTTAGTGGTCTTCCAGTGTAGTCCTTGCTTAAACCAAACAACAGACAAGATTGGTGATGCTGGAGACCACATAAAACCCTGATAAAACTTGCAAACTAGACAAGTATGTCTATGCTGGAGACCAGTTAAGACCTGCAAACCATCCCAGGGATATAAATTACAATTAATATAAGCTGCACCCCCCTTTTGAGCCAAATACCTGTTCACAAATCAAAAGAACAATAAAACTTTACGGGTAAGAGCAATTTAGTGAACCTCGAGGGACGTGTCAAACTGTTCATACCATTGAGTACAGTTAGAAGAATGAGTCACAGTTCACAAAAACTGTACTGATCTTCACACCCACTATGATCCACCTCCCACTCAAATTCTCAATCATCGAGTCATCAAAAACAAATGATTGGAAGAGACTGGAGTGCGAAAAAATGCACTGTCCCGGTCGGGATCATGAGGCAGATAGCAATCCAGATGTTGATATTGGGATCCAACTCTCCAAATTTGCAGATGGAAGCACAAGGCCTCATAAAACCCATGGACCACCAGCTGCTCTTACTGTTGATGTCAGGGATTTTCAACAAACAAACCACATAATTATATGAATAGCCAGTAGAAAGGAAATCTTCAGATAAATCTTTGGTCTATTGCTCTATCAACTAGATGTATCCCCATTGGAAGCCTATAACGAATGGAGTATTTATATGTTATATGACTATAATAAGGAAGTACATCTGTTTTGATGCATACCTGCAAAAAGTAAACAGTAATCCTGTCTTATTTAAACAGATATGTGAGCACAAAACCAGTCATAACTGTCAATTTTTGAATTATTAACTGAATTATATGAAATTTGAATAAGTAAGCTTTCTATTGATGTTTTAGGACAGAACTATATTTGGCTGAGATACAACTATTTGAAATATGGAATCTGAGGTTTTAAAAAAATCAAATACTGATAAAAATAGCATTTAAAGCTGTCCAAACCTTGTTCTTAGCAATGCAAATTACTAATCAAAAATTGAGTTCTGAGATATTTACAATAGGACATTTACTAAATATCTTCATGGAAATTTACCTAATATTCTAATGTTTTTGGCATAAAAGAAATAAAATGCTAAATTTGACTCTATTGATACAAGTGTTTTTTGGCTATTGCCAATAATATACCCATGCAACATAGGACTGGTTTTGTGGTCCTGGGTCACATATTTCAAGTCCACAATTACTTGGAAAACATGTCACACAAAATACTTTCCTCTCCAGCAGTTGTGAGCTGTAGCGCCAAGATTTCATCATGCTTTCACACTTATCATACTGCTGACTTCAGGGATTTTCAGCAAATAAACCACATATTTATGTGAAGAGTCAGTAGAAAAGAAATATCCAGAATAATCTTTGGTCGATGACTCTGCCAGCTAAATATTATTTATAATAATAGACGGTATGACTGTATTAAGAAAATACATCAATGCTAAAAATGTAAATCAATAATCTTGTCTTATTTATCACAATATTTGAATCTGAAAAAGCTGGAGATATAATTTTCCACAATAACTTGGAAATTATATAATGCAAAAACCTTTCCATTCCAGCAATTGTGAACTGAACTGGCAAGAATTTATCATGCTTTCACACTTATACTGCTGACATCAGGAATTTTCATCAAATAAAACCATATATTAATGTGAAGAGTCAGTAGAAAAGAAATCTCTAGATAGAATAATTTCTGACTCTATCAGCTAAAAATTACTAACACTTTATTGTAAGGTGTTCCATGTACTTACTTTAGTAATTACAATAAATTATGCGTAATTACTTGCAACTAAACCTAACACATTCTAAACCATATAATAAATACATGTAATTCATTAATATTACCTATTACTTAAATTAGTAGTACACTGTAACAAGCGCACCATAAGTTATTGTAAAAATATGACTATTTTAAGGAAATTCATCAATTTTTTTTATCTATTTACATGCGAGTCAATAATTAATAAACAATAAAAGCCGAAAGTAATAGGCCACAGTAACTTGTAAAAATATGTCACGCAAAACCTTTTCGGTTCCAGCAGTTGTGTGCTGCACTGCCAAGATTTCATTACGTTTTCGCACTTAACATTCTGCTGCACAGTTGCCGAATAGCAAGCCGTTGCTTTTCTCTTTTTAGCACTACATGCTGACCTTGATGTCAGTGGCCGCTCAGGTTTACAAGCACCCCAGCATTAAGAACTTCATCAACATCGTGCTTGTGAAGATGCTGATTGTGGAGGATGAAGAGGTCGGGCCGTCCATCTCCAGCAATGGAGGCGTGGCTCTGCGTAGCTTCTGTGCCTGGCAGCAGCTCTTCAACCCGTCCAGCCACAGGCATCCGGAGCACTATGATACAGCCATACTGTTCACTAGAGAGGTGAGCATTGATTTATGATGTATTTAAGAGTCAGCCAATATCCATTTATGGGACCATGATGAAGTGAGATTTTTGACGTGAACTGAATTTAGAATAGCCAGTCCTTGTGAAAAAAAACAAGAAGTTCTTATTATGAAAATAATAGTTTAATGTGGACTGAATGACACGTTTTAGCATACTTAAAGGGATAGTTCACCCAAAGACGAAAAATGTAATCACTGTTTGCTTGCTCTCAAGTGGTTCCAAACCTTCCTCTTTATTGTTTTACACCGAAGAAGCTAAAAACATGTAGCCATTGACTTTCATATTACATATACCATAGAAATCTATGGTTACAGGTTTACAACTTTCTTCAAAATATCTTATTTTTTTGTTCAACAGAAGAAAGAAAGTCAAACAGGTTTGGTAACAAGTGAAGGATGTGTAAATGATGACAGTATTTTCAGGTTTGGATGAACCGTCCCTTTAATTGCATGCTATTTACAATTAATCAGAGATTAATTACAGTTTAAAACTAGTCTAACTGCCCCATTTGACCCACTTACTATAAGTATCACATAAGTATGTCATTGATTTATTTCATAATTACGTCTGTCATCTATGTGAAATATGGTTGAAATGCACTGCTAAATGACAGGTCTTTACACTAAAATGAAATATACCTTAAGCCTCATAATGCATTTGGTTTTGTTTTGACGAGCAGATACATAATTTGTTGTAATTTTATAAAAATTCCAAATGCACATGAAATTGGATTTTTTTTGTGCTTTATTTAGGTTACCAATTGGTATTTGTAATATATTAACAAATAATGATTAGTCTGCTACAGTTAAAATGAACTTTACCTGGGGTTTAAAGCACTAAAAAGATTATTATTCAAATATATTTAAAAATGCAAGGAAAACCCCATTTCTTACTTTGTTTTGACAAATAATTAAAAAAGTACAAAGGGCATAAAAGGCTGTTAATTTGATTAAAGTCACATTAAATTATTTTAGAAGTGTACATTCAATTCAATTAAAAGTTTCATTTTAAAAACATTATTCTACTAAACATTTTTGTTTGTGGTTGGGTTCAGCAGCTCCATATGAGCTTGACCTGTGGAAAAGTGTGTGGTGCATTGCTCATTACTAGAGCAGCAGACTTTGACATATTGAAACTGAAAACGAAGCTGAAATTAGCAGCAGACTCGCTGCAGACAGCAGCTCCTCCGAAAGGTGAACACATGTGAGTCCGACTCTCAGAGTGAGCCAAGGCCAGATGTGCCTTGAATCATGTGTGTTTTGTGGCCTTCTGCTTTGGAAACATTTGTCTCCGTCTCGGATCTCTGGGCAAAGGACAGAAAAGACTTCAGGCATGTTTTTGAGATACATTTTCTCACTTCATAGGTCTGCCTCTGCCAAAACTATTTATTTGCTTGGTTTTATGATGGAAACCCTGGCAAATATGTGTTTTGCTTTTGCTATTAACCAGAGACCTGGAACGGCAACAAGAATGAATTTTTTTTTTATTCTAAATCGCCTTTCAGGACATCTGTGGACATCAGAGTTGCGAGACGTTGGGTGTAGCTGATGTTGGAACCATGTGTGACACTAAAAGGAGCTGTTCTGTGATTGAAGACAACGGCCTTCAGGCGGCTTACACAACTGCACATGAGCTAGGTGAGGATAAAATGAGTAAAAATAAACTTCTTTTTTCAACACAGGCTCATTGGAAATACATGCTTCAGCGTGCATCTTTGTGAAACCACAAAAATGTACTTCAACATACATTTGACTGCAGTTTCTAGTTAAAATTAACACCCCATGCAGAATGACACTAACAACAGTTGTTTCTTTTCACATGAATGGCATTTACAGGGACATATTTTTGACAAATAAAGGATTATTCTGTGCAGTTCTTTGCACAGCACCAAATGACACAAAACAGCTTAACAGTGTCTGTGATTTGTAATTTATTAAATATATATGTACACAAATTTACACAAACTTTTCTGGTGTGATCAGTTTGCTCGGTAGCTCACCTTGTACAGAGTTGTACTTGTGATGCAAAGTCCTTGGGTTCGAGTCCAGTGAAGCACTGTTCCACAAAACAGATAAAAGCTATTTAAAAATGGTCATTGAATAGACTTAGGGCGGCACGGTGGCTCAGAGGTTAGCACTGTCACCTCACAGCAAGAAGGTCGCTGGTTCGAGTCCCGGCTGGCCCAGTTGGCATTTCTGTGTGGAGTTTGCATGTTCTTCTCGTGCTGGCGTGGGTTTTCTCCGGGTGCTCCCCTTTTCACCCACAGTCCAAAGACATGCACTATAGGTGAATTGGATGAACTAAACCGGTCATAGTGTGAATGAGAGAGTGTATGGTTGTTTTTCCAGTACTGGGTGGTGGCTGGAAGGGCATCCGCTGCGTAAAACATATGCTGGAATAGTTGGTGGTTCATTCCGCTGTGGTGACCCCTGATAAATAAGGGACTAAGGCGAAGGAAAATGAATGAATGATGAATGAATGAATAGACTTACAATAATCACAAGTAGTATACAATACAGTGATAATCAAAACAACTTTACTCGAAGGTCCAAACTAAAGATAGTTCTTCTATAGGATTGCAACAAGAACTCTTGCTGATTTGATGATGAGCTCTTGTAATCTCTAATCTTCCATGATGTGGCTTTGTGTTTCTTTCAGGTCATGTTTTGAGTATGCCTCATGATGACAGTAAGAGCTGTGAGCAGCTGTTTGGACATCTAGGCAAGCATCATATCATGGCTCCTGTATTCACTCAGCTCAGTAAAACCTTGCCCTGGTCTCCCTGCAGTGCTTTGTACGTCACTGAGTTTTTCGACAACGGACATGGTATGCACATCCTTCAATATGGGCATCATGGTGTATTTTGCGTGTACTGTTTTTTCACAATGTAAGTTCAGATTGTGACAAGCACTATTTGCCTCCTTAAATTAATTTACAGAAGCTTTTTTTATAACCTTAATAACCTTAAGGGCCATATTTGAATGATCTTAGTGCATGGTTTAAAGTGCATGACGCAAGTGTCAAACAATTGCATTGCACTTAGAGCTGCATTGTGCCAGGTGTATGATAGGACCCTACGACTTTTATGTCAAAATCTTACATTTATATTTTTTAAATAATTAAATTCAATGCTGAAATATTATAGGATTGAATGATCCATTAATTTGTTTGAAAATACATAAAAATAATCACATAAAAAAAAAAAATTCTTGGCTCATAAGTTAAAAATGTCATGCTATGTCATAATGAAGAAAAAAAAAGTATAATTTAAAGTTGTATTAATATATTATTAATATTTATTAATATTTAAAAAAGATATCAGAGTAATGCAGCTGCCCTGTTAAAATGAAGATAGAAAAAAACCTTTTGAATGAAATTCATGACAATTAGTTTTGAGCGTGTTCAGTGTAGATTGTAGTGTGTTCTTCTTGTTGCATAATCATGTATAAGGCACAGTTTTTGGGGTGAATTATCCCTTTAAAAAAACATAGGCTCATTCTGAAAACGTAGCCCTATATACGTTTCTGGAGATCATGAATTATGTAGCCATAAGTACTTATGGCTGCATTTTTTATTGTTAAAATGAAAGCTACGGGGAGGTATGACGCCGTTCCTTTTCGCGCTTACCAGCTGACCGCTTACCTCCATGTGGACGACTTTCCCACTGTTACCAGTTTGTCCAGTTAGCTCGCCATGTACAGTACGTTGATGGACTTGAGACGCAGAGAGGAGTTGACCACGACGACGGGGTTTGAGTCCGGTGAGGAACGGTTCCAGAAACCAGGTAAGACAAAAACAGAATCCAAAAAATAAAATAAACAAGTAAATAACAGGGTGAGAACGTGGTAAAATCTGAAAACGTGATAAAAATCAGGCGAGGGCTTTTCTTTTTCTGGATTGCTTTTTTTCTGGATTGCTTTTTTTGTCGGTTGGGTTTAGGGAAGTGGGTGGGCAGGTCAATCTGTGCTTTTGAAAATACTATTGGTTAGGTTTAGGGAAGGAGGAGGGTGGGTCAGTCGATCGGTCAGTCAGTCAGTCATTCAGTCAGTCAAACAGTCAGTCAACAGCAGCCTCTGGTGGATTTACGTTAGAACAGCAGGCATGAATGGCACTCGCGAGAGAAATTTGAGATCTCAAAAAGCGTACACAGCGGCCTCTGGTGGATTTGTGAAAACAAAAACTGCAAAAAACATAGCTCCTGGGACGTATTTGGCGCTCTCCAGAAATTTATATTGAGGTACATTTTCAGAATGAACTTGGTTGCTTTAAATCGAACCATTTCTTGCAAATGAAAATAAAAATTTTAATATGTAATATACAAAATCAGTAAGAAAAAAAATGCTTATAAACGTTCTTCTCAAAAATAAAGTACATTTCCAGTTTTAATGCAGATTTGAATCCTCTTGTTTATAGTAAAACTTTGTAATAATAATTATGCAGATTCATATTCAATTCCTTTCTATAGAGTCAGTAATAAAGCCTTCCTGTCACTTTACATTCCAGCTCATAAAAGGGGAATGTAACAAATGTTTTCTTTCCACGGCTCGTGTTTCTGAAGCTTTGGTCTCACACATTTCCTTTTCTAACTGCTTTATCATTTGAAGTGGGCAGTGGCCCATGTTCCCCACGTGTGTTTCTGCTCACTCGTGTTCTTCTTCGCCGCTTCACTCCCCCAGATGTGCATTCCTGCAAGTCTCCCAAAATGTCAGCTCCGGGAGCCCAATGTTCCTACTGTTACACAATCCTTTGATTTAGCGATTTACGGCTCTCTCTAACTCTTCCTCTGGATAATAACAGGAGACTGTTTACTGGACGCCCCTGAGACCACAGTGGCTTTACCCACTGAGCTGCCAGGCCTAACTTACAGTCTGGACCGCCAGTGCCAGCAGATATTTGGAGAGGAGTTTTCACATTGTCCCAACACCTCATCCAGCGAGGTGTGCGAGCGGCTCTGGTGTCAACAGGAGGGCCAGTCTGTGTGCACGACCCGAAACGGGAGTCTACCCTGGGCGGACGGCACGAGCTGCGGCACCAACAGGACCTGCATGAACAGTGTGTGCATGTCCTCTGAGGACGTCCTGAGGCCACAGGTAGATCAAATGTTAAATGAATAGAAGTTTTAGACTTGCATTAACTAATTTTATCAGTGCAAGATGATTCAAATAAAAAGGGTGAATGACTAGAGCGTAATTTTATTTTGTCAAATCAGTTTTAAAAAATGGTTATTTGGTGCTCAAACAATGTATTTATTTGAAATAGATTTATAAACAATGTATGCAGTTTATTTAAATCTCTTTCTTTGATTTTTACAGCAAATGCGCAGTTGAAGTTTTTAATTCTTTTAAAATGTATTTCTTTTTTTTATTTATTAATCTTTTATTTAGTAATAACACTTTAGAATAATGGTCCATTTGTTAATGTTAGTTAATATATTTACTAACATTATGAATAATAGTAGTTCAACATTTACTGAAAAGGAGTGAGGAGGAAATGCTTAGGTAGCTAGCTTGAAACCAGTGGTGCTGTCGGTAAGAACAGAGGTCCAGTCTAGTCACTCTATTTAGTTGCATTTATTAATAGTCCACAAGGATTTGTGCTCAAAAGGAAAGGTGTGTATGTGTGGTCTATGGTCAGATACACACACACACACAGGAAAACAGCAAAAGAAACCAGATTCAGTCCTCCACACGCTTCAGCCATGTGCAGCCAGTAAGAGCAAACTGTGGGCACAGGTGCCATTAATAAAGCCTTTGAGGCAGTCCTGATTGGCCAGAGATTGAGTGGGCGGAGATTGGAGTGAACCATAAACTGAACAGGGGTGTGACACTACTTTGAGTTTGCAGTTTAGGGACACAAAACTTCACAACATTTACTAATGCATTATTAAAATCCACAGTTGTGGTTGTTAACAATGCACAGTGAGTTAACTATGCAACTATGAACTAACATATTTTAACTTAAATAACATTATCAAACGTTAACAAAGATGAATAAATAAAAAATGTATTACTAATTGTTTGTTCATGTTGGTAGATTCATTAACTAACATTAGCTAACAGACCCTTATTTTAAAGTGTTACTCTAATTTCTTTTGGCTTTGCCACGATGACAGTGCCTAATATTTTACTAGTTATTTTGCAAGATATTATTATTCAGCTTAAAGTCTTCTCCAGAGAAAAAACATATAATAGGAAATACTGTAAAGATTTCCTTGCTCTGTTAAACCACTTGGGTAATATTTAAAAAATAATATAACATGAGGGCTAATAAATTGCAATAGATTTTGTTTGTTTTCTTCAGTACACTATTGATATTTTAATAGTCAGTGAAAATTCTTCCAAATTTTTCAAATAAATGTTGTCGGTTTGGGCATTAGTTTTCACACAAAATAAAAAGATGCCATGTTTTCAGATGTTTATATGAATTTTTAGACAACACAAAACCAATGTATTAATTTAATTAACTTCCGAAGATAAAGCAATATTTGATGGAATTACCCTGACTGTCAATCCCAAGAATTAAAACAGTTTTTTTTTTTCTGACCAATTGTCATTTTCAACATATTGAAAGAGAAAGCAATATGTTCACATATTCACGTACACTTATACATTGGTGGTCATTTATTTTTTGTTATTCAGTAGTGCCACTGAAATCCCACACATTGAAAGTGCAGTGAATGAATGTGGTTTTGGTGTGTGTTCAGCCGGCTGTGGACGGAGGCTGGGGTCAGTGGGGATCATGGCAGCCGTGCTCCAGGTCATGCGGAGGTGGAGTGATGTTCTCCTACCGGGAGTGCAATCGACCGTCTCCTCAAAATGGAGGAAAATACTGCGTGGGCCAGAGAGTCAATTACCAGTCCTGCAACAAACAGGCCTGTGAGAATAACCGAGGTGAGCTGATCTCTGCAATCTCAGTCCTTCTGCTATTTCATATTGTGCTGTTGGTAACAATTCTTCACAATTGCAGGAAAAAGTTTTCGAGAGGAACAATGTGAAAAGTACAACAATCCCAATCACTTTGATATTCATGGAAATGTGAAGCAGTGGATACCAAAATACGCTGGAGTGTCGTTACGGGATAGATGTAAACTCTTTTGCAGAGCACGAGGCAGCAGTGAATTCAGAGTGTTTGCACCTAAGGTAGATTGTGCATTGTTTTACATGTGCAGATATTTACATGTACACATTTACATTTACTCATTTAGCAGACACTTTTATTCAAGTGAGGATAAAAGAAGCACTTTTATAGTCAACATTTTTTTTCTCCAAGCATACAGAGGAAGGAGTGTGTCCTACAGGTGGTTTGTCAAGACCACTCAGATTACTGTTACTACTGTTACTCTCTATATGTACAGAATTATGCTACTTGGTTAGCTTCACTTCACTGGCTACCTGTTAAATTCAGAGTTGATTTTAAGGTTTTATTTTTTGTATATAAAGCACTTCATGATCTTGTTCCAACTTACATTGCAAATCTTCTTCAATTCTCTTCTCCTGGGAGAACATTCCAATCATCCTCCCAGAATTTTTTCAGTTCTTGGTCATGCGCTATGGAACTCATTGCCTATAATCCATTAGAACAGGGGTATCAAAATCTGTTCCTAGAGGGCCGCACAGTTTAGTTCCAACTTTAAATAAACATACCTGATCAAGCTAACTTCAGAGTCCTTCAGGCTTGTTAAATCCTACAGGTAAGTGTGTTGGAGCCCTCCAGGAACTGAGTTTAACACCCCTACTTTAGAACATCTCCCACGTTGTTGTCTTTTAAATTGTCCCTTAAAAACCTACTTTTACTTTAAATAAACTTGACCTTGAGGGGCGGCGCGGTGGCGCAGTGGGTAGAGCTGTTGCCTCACAGCAAGAAGGCCTCTGGTTCGAGCCTCGGCTGGGTCAGTTGGCATTTCTGTGTGGAGTTTGCATGTTCTCCCGTGTTTGCGTGGGTTTCCTCCGGGTGCTCCGGTTTCCCCCACAAGGCCAAAGACATGCGCTATAGGTGAATTGGGTAAGCTGAATTGTCCGTAGTGTATGTGTGTGAATGGTTTCCCAGTGATGGGTTGCAGCTGGAAGGGCATCCACTGCGTAAAAAATATGCTGGATAAGTTGGCGGTTCATTCCGCTGTGGCGACCCCTGATTAATAAAGGGACTAAGCTGGAAAGAAAATGAATGAATCACAATAAAAATACACTGTTACATATTTATGCTGTAAAAAATGATATGATCAGCAACTCATGAAAGAGTAAAACATTTGATCATACTTCATACTTCAAAATGTTGAAAAAAGAAACTAAACCTGCTAAATGTATAAAATAAACAAAATAATTTCAATTGTTTCCATTTTAGGTGATTGATGGAACCTCATGTGGTCCTGATACCACATCCTTCTGTGTGCAAGGCCAGTGTATCAAAGCTGGTTGTGACTTGGAGATCGATTCTATTAAAAAGCTGGACAAATGCGCTGTGTGTGGAGGAAACGGCCAGAGCTGCAGGATGATATCTGGCTCCTTCAATAAAGTCGTGTAAGAATATTTCACTGCTATTTATTATAAATTGTATTCTTTCTTAGAAAATTGTGTATTAATATTTGCCCACGTTATCAGTGGCAATGCTTTCTGCAGTACTTATTCCATTTATTTTCTAGTATGGCTTTTAAATAATACAAGGTTTTGTCAGAAACATATGTTCACAATATTTGGTTATGTGCGCAAATGTAATCAGTTGAATGTAAACAGTTGAATATCTGTATTAGTATATTCAACCTACCCAGACATTCATTGCATGGGTATTATTAAAATTTGGCAAACATGGTTCACACTACAGACAAATGTGACCCAAAGCCAATTTTTTTTTGCCTATATGTCACTCAAATCTGTTTGGTCATCATGACAGTGTGAACACACAAACTGCATGGAATCAGATCTTTTCATTTCTGATTTGTGCCACTATCATATGTGGTATTAAATCTGATGCAGATCTCATGATTTGCAATGTGACTTCAATGTGAACTGTCGGAATTCATGCGACTGTTACATAATTTTCCAATGGCACACTTCATCATTCTGCACTGGCACATACTACAAACATCCTCTTACTCCTCAACCACTGCTCATTAACCCCTTTATGAGTGCAATACACCGGTGTGGTCATTCTTTGCTGTTCTCTAGCACACAATCACAGTAATGTGATTAGGATATTCAGTGCATCCCGTGATCAGCTGCTAAATTCTAATCAATCTGTCTTCTCTTGAGGACTGGTTGTGAGCCAGAGAAAGATACATGCTTGTCATAAATGACAACTTATATATTACATCTTACTCTTATTTTAGGTTTCAGACATTGAAATACACATTAGTACTGGCAAAACAACTATTTATAGTTCATAAAACACACTGTTGTTGTTGTTTGTGCAAATGGATATAATAATTATATTAAACATAATTTGAAGAGGTGCTTTATTCAAATCATACAGTATTCACATTGTGTACATAATTAGAAAGTGTGTAGTTGTTTTTTTGCACATGGGACAGTTTAGAACCATGATGAGTTCACACTGGAAAATCTAGTGATATATATATCATATATATATCATACACTATCATATATTTGAACATATATGTACATATATATAATAATGGTTGAAAAAATATATATGTAAATGGCCATTTTTTCAATATTTTGAAATATATGTTGAATATATGATTTGTTATATATGTGAAATACAGATATAAACGTGTATTTCATATGTAATTTGCATATATTTTCATATGTCAGATTTTTTATATGGGTGAGAAACAGCACTTTCTGATATATATATATATATATATATATATATATAGAAGAGCTCCTTTAGACTTAGACTTTCTTCATATTCAGACTTTTTATGCTCATAAAATCATAACAGACACTATTTATATACTGCACTCTATTTCCCATTTGTTTAGCCATGGATATAGGGACATTGTGACAATTCCAAGTGGAGCCACTAACATTAACATCAAACAGCAGAGCCATGGAAGTATACCACACGATGGCCATTACCTGGCTGTACGAAGAGAAAATGGTGATTACATCTTGAACGGGAACTTCTCTGTATCCACAGTGGAGCAGCATATTCCAGTGCTGGGCGCTGTGCTGAAGTACAGTGGCTCTTCTACAACACTAGAGAGACTTCAGAGCTTTCGGCAGCTTCAGGAGCCCATCACAATACAACTGCTCTCCACCGCTGCCGAATCCATCCCACCCAAGGTGAAATACACCTTCTACATCCCTAAAACCATGACGTTCAGCAAGCCTAAAGACAAAAAGATTGCAGGCAAGCTGATTCATCCCTTTGGGGTGCCACAGTGGATCTCGAGCGAGTGGTCTGAATGCTCCAAAACATGTGGTTCTGGGTGGTCCAGGAGAAATGTGGAATGTAAAGACAATAATGGCTTCTATTTAAACCACTGCAATAAAGATCTCAGACCGTCTGATATCAGGCCTTGCGCAGATCTGCCGTGTCCCATATGGCAGATAGGACCTTGGTCATCATGCTCTCAAACCTGTGGCCACAGGGAACGACACCGCAAGATTCTCTGCATCGATTACACTGGGAAGACCGCAGAGCCAGAGAACTGTGACCCTGCCAAGATGCCTGAATCCGTATCTGAAAAATGTTTCTACCAAGAGTGCTAAGGACGTCATCTGCAGTAAATGATCCAGTTGTTAAAGACGTTCCTGTGAAACGATAGATTACCATTTGACCGTGCTTCAGGTCGGAGCAGGGATTTTTCAGCTTTAGACAGAAAACGGTTGAGCTGTGTGGAGTGAACTTGGTTATGAATGTTGCACAGATTGATCACTTGGGCTTTGGTTTTTCCAGATTTATATATTTATAACCACTATTGATGCAATAGATATCTACCTCATCAATGCTTTATTGCAGTTTCCCTAACTTCTAACTCCTAGATCCTGTTCACACTTGGTTTTAAGATGCATTTGGTAATTTAAACACAAGCGGATGATGCTAAATGCAGGTGCAAGTGCAAGTTGAAAACACATCATATCAGATTGTTTTCACAGTCTATTTGCTCATGTGCTGGAATGCATTTCAACAGCCACATAAAACTACCTATTCTCCATCTACTGATTTAATTCCAAAACATGATGGAATGTGTTATTAAAATGAACTAATCAGACTAAAGTTTACTGTCGTACAAGAATTTTGTTTTAAGAAACCAGTCCCAAACCCAAAGTGTCACTCAAAGATTTATTACTATCAGAGCAGAAACCCACATTTTCCAATTTCCTGTACAAATCCCACCAAGCAATGTGTTTAAAAGACATCTAATAGACATCCAAACATGAATGTTTTGCCTAAAACAAGGCTAAAATGTAATAGACGTCTAAAAATAGTCCAAAAATAGTGTAGTCATTCATTCATTTCTATTTGATGACTATTTTTAAACTTGTTAGACGTCTATTAGATTTTCACTATCAGATTATTCCAAACTCACAATAAATAGCCCATCTCGCCTTACTCCTTTATCTTCGTTTTTGAAGAATCCACCCCATCTTCCCCCATTTTCCTCCTTTACCAGGGGGAGCTCTCGATAACTACCTGATCTCGTACCCCCTTACATGCTCATTGACCAGGCGGGAGCCCTGGGCTCAATTATCTCAGAGCTCAGTGTTCTCTCCCGGGACAGCATGCCAAACCTGCTATTAATATCAAGCAATATCTAAGTGTGAACTCTTGAAACATCTTTTAAACACACACAGAAAAAGGGAAAAAAATATTGCAGCTCTATAAATTGCATGAGCTTATTTTGTAGCATTAGATCAACAGATCAAGAAAAGTCCATATAATTCACTCGTCCATAGACCCTTACTTCAAAGAAATTAGAAAAGTGGTTGAAAGTGAACAAAAGAGATGGATTTAACAAAAGTGTAAACATAAACGTGTCTTCTTCGTTGACTTTTGATCCGGTCAACCACAACAGCTGTTAGATGTAAACAGGGCCCCCGTCGTATTTTGGAGCATTCCACAATAATTATGGTATGATTTTAAATAAATATGTTATGATTTTAAACAATATAATCCAAGACAGATCAGCAAAGAATTTTCACATTTCACATCTTATGCTGACGTTTTTTGAAAGTGAAAAGAAAGGAAATAAAATCCTTTTGTATTTGTACTCTACACATCTACACATTGGAATTACAAAATGAAATTATTTAAACGTATAATGGAGAAAATCATAGAACTGTCATAGAACTTAGAACTGTCGCTTTGCTAAACCACTATGAAGGTGCTATTATTTTTGATTGGGTCATTTATTTTATATATAAACGTTGACTTGCATTTATTCAGAGCTTTCAGAGTTCAAGCCATCGAGAACAATTGATTATTAAAGCATCATCATATACAGTGCCTATAGAAAATCGTCATACCCCTTTGAAATAATGACTTTATTTGTCGTACAGCCTGAAATCAAATCACAGTCCAAAGAACTTTTCCAGCCTTTGAAATGTTTTTGAAGCCTTCTCCTAACCTGTGCCTTTCTACAACGTTATCTCAAAGGTCTTTTGAAAGCAGGGTGTAATGTGAGAAAAGGTGTAGATTTTCACAGGGTGTGATGATTTTCTATAGGCCCTGTAAATCTATTAAACCTACTCTTGAACTTATGTTTAATACGTTCTGAGAGGTAAACAGTTGTTGAGCCTTATTTATATTTTGTGACATTAGTAATCAACCGTTTGAAAATTCTTTAACAAGCATCATTTTTGTGTGTTGTTGAGTGGGTTTTATAATTTACCATTTACTATCGCTGTTCTTTGTAATAAACACTGTTATTTTAAAAGTGCACATAGCAAATTGTTGTGAATTTCTGCATGAATGAAAACACTGAGGAGTGGAAACATCTGCTGAGGTTTGAGAAAGTAGAAGTGAGCTTGACGTAAAACAGTACAGCATGAAACTAAGCTGAAAAAATAGTTAATGCTTCTTTACAGTGATTGTATATGAATGCTAATATTGTATTGATCATTCCAGTTGTGTACATTTCATATATTAGTCATATTAAATTGCAGCAAAACATATGATCCCTTCAGTGAAGGATTGTACTTTGTTACGTCTTCATTGTAAAACTATTTATTTTTGTAAATGTCCATTGTATAAAATGTAATGTTCTTTTTTCCAGATGCTGCGTTCCTTATTTTTTAACTTATCAATGAAATGTCTGAAATAAAACAGAAAAACACCACAAACTTGCCTTTGGTTTAATGTACTTAATTAAAGCTGTACGTGGAAACATTAAATATTTGAAGGTCTACAAAAGTGCCTGGACCAGAACCTGCATAATCAGACCGGAAGGCTTTGATTTCTCTCGTTTTAGTACAAAGCACGGATCTGCATGCAAAGACGTGGTTACTAAAGTTCATCTGGATGTCAAATATGATAGCAAGAATTCTGGCCGGCTGTAGTGTTGTTGACCTCGGCAAGGTTTAGCTGGAGGTGCTGTTCCTTCATCCAGTCCAAAATGTCAGAAAGATTTGCAGAGATATATGCAGAGATCGTGCGGCCGTTGAACTGGAATGACTGTTTGTCATCTCCAGTGACAGGAGAAGTCGCGAGTGTGTGTTTGCACTTGATTTGGTTAAAAATCTTTTGGGCGATCGCTCTGTTAGTGGGCTTTATTTGGAGAACACCAAACAAGCAGACCAATAGTGCTTAAAAAATAGGTCTCTGTCCACTTAAAAACAAAATCTGGTGTGGTTCAACTGAAATATGAACACAATACAGAACAAAGACATAAAAACAAACCAAAAACAGCACATGGAACGTCATGGTTACGTCCGTAACCCACGTTCCCCGAACAAGGGAACAGAGACATGCGTCTGGAACAGACTATGGGAGTGCGTCAGACGACCAATCACTCTGAAGAGTAAGAAAACGGGCCAATGAAATGCCAAATTGCATTGGCAGAGCTCTGCTCCACAGCTGGCAGCAATGAGCTATCAGCGCTATATAAGCTGCACGCTGTGGAGTGAGCCTCAGAATTTTGCCTGCTGAAGAGCCGATCACTCAGCTAACAGCTGGAGACTCAGCTGCTGTGGCAGTGGAGACGCATGTCTCCGTTCCCTTATTCGGGGAACGTGGGTTACGGACGTAACCATGACGTTCCCCTTCATACGGGAACTTCAACATGCGTCTGGAACAGACTATGGGAGACTGTATGGAAAACGCCACTGCAGCTAAGCCCGTCACACCCCTGATGTGAAGTTTGCCAAGCATAGCGTGAGCGCACAGCATCACCAGGAGCGCAACCTTCCAACGTCCCTAGGCCCTTAATTACCATTACATGGGAATTATTAAAATTTAGATCGGGAGTCGTAACGAGCTTTTACCTAGCTAATATAGACTAGGGATTTTTTAAATTACGACAGTACGTTGGGAAAGCGTGCCAGTCCCCGAAGGGGGAGGACGCTGCGGAGCCACCTGCTACCCAAGAGGGGAGACTTGATGGTAATAGAGCATATGGACTAGCCCTGATGAGGGGGAGTACTACATATGATAAGCTGGTTAGCGGGTAGGGAAGACACGGGTCCGCCTGGTCAGGGGGAACACTCCGTGGCTGAAATAAGCGTATGGGGTCACCCCAGGGGGGGGGACCGCACAAGCTGGCACCGAACCTCAGCATGTGGGTAGACCAAATGGGCATACAGACATCACACTGAGCCAGGCACCCGACTCCTCCGCTGAGTCAGGTGCTGGGGGCCTCGGAGGAATTCTCTAGGGTTCGCCAAGTGGGAAACTTACTAGTAGAATAAGAAATGCGCACATATCTCCGGGTTAGGGAGCATGGCGCGGCAAGCGTTTGTTAACACCGAGCTTAGTTTCCCTCCGATTGACTGGGGTTACCCAGTAATCGGGTGGAAACCGGCTCCACTCGAAGATTATAGAATCTCGCGAATGTATTAGGTGTCGCCCAGCCCGCAGCTCTACAGATATCTGTGATAGAGGCGCCGCGTGCTAACGCCCAGGAGGAGGCGACACTTCTAGTAGAGTGTGCTCTCACATTAGCGGGACGCGGCTCGCCCTGGCATTGGTAAGCAAGGGCGATGGCATCAACTATCCAGTGGGCCAACCTCTGTTTTGATACGGCACTTCCCTTCTGCCGACCACCATAACAGATAAAGAGCTGTCCACCAGATCTTACACTTTGCGTTCGTTCCACGTAAAGGTGCAAACCACGAACGGGACAAAGCAATGAGTGGGCTGGGTCTGCCTCCTCCGAAGGCAGCGCTTGCAGGTTCACCACCTGATCTCTAAATGGGGTGGTAGGAACCTTGGGCACATAGCCGGGCCGGGGTCGCAGGATAACGTGAGAGTAAGCCGGTCCGAATTCTAGGCACGATTCGCTAACCGAAAATGCCTCCAAATCCCCGACTCTCTTGAACGATGCCAACGCGATCAGCAGAGCTGTCTTCATTGACAGAAGTTTTAATGTTACCGAATCGAGTGGCTCGAATGGATCTCTCTGCAGACCCACCAGGACTACAGAGAGATCCCAAGAGGGCATAAGAGGGGGGCGGGATGGATTTAATCGCTGCGCGCCTCTGAGGAATCGGATGACTAGGTTATGCTTCCCGAGCGTGTTGCCATCCACCGCATCATGATGAGTGGAGATGGCAGCCACATAAACCTTCAGTGTGGAGGGTGACAGCCTACGCTCCAACTTATCCTGAAGGAAGGATAACACAACACTAATCTGGCAAGTCCGGGGGTCTTCTCGATGAGAAGCACACCACTCAGTGAATAGACTCCACTTCAGGGCGTAGGCATGCCTCGTAGAGGGTGCTCTAGCCTGAGTGATGGTGTTAACCACTGCCGCCGGTAAGTCACCTAAGTCTTCCGCGCTCCGTCTATGGACCACACGTGGAGGTTCCAGAGATCTGGGCGCGGGTGCCAATGGGTGCCCCGTCCCTGGGAGAGGAGGTCCTCTCTCAGGGGAATGCGCCAGGGAGGGGCCGTCGCGAGGAGTGTGAGTTCGGGAACCCAGGTCCGGTTGGGCCAGAGAGGCGCAACAAACAAGACCTGCTCCTCGTCCTCCCTGACTTTGCACAGAGTCTGTGCGATTAGGCTCACTGGGGGAAACGCATATTTGCGCATGCCCGGTGGCCAGCTGTGAGCCAGCGCATCCGTGCCGAGGGGGGCCTCGGTCAGGGAATAAAACAACTGGCAATGGGTACTTTCGAGAGAAGCAAACAGGTCGACCTGGGCTTTCCCGAATCGCTCCCATATCAGCTGGACCGTACCGGGGTGGAGTCTCCATTCTCCACGGAGCGTTTGCTGCCGTGAGAGCACATCGGCTGCACGGTTGAGCTCGCCCGGGATATGAATGGCACGCAGCGAACTCAGCCGCGTATGACTCCAGAGGAGTAGACGGCGAGCGAGCTGAGACATGCGACGAGAACGTATACCTCCCATACGGTTGATATAAGCTACCGTTGCCATGCTGTCCGTCCTGACCAGCACATGCTTCTGCTCTAACAACGGTAAAAAGCGGCGGAGAGCAAGAAACACTGCCAACAGCTCTAGGCAGTTGATATGTCAACGCAGACGGGGTCCGAACCACGAACCCGCAGCTGCTTGCTCGTTGCACACGGCCCCCCAGCCCATGCTGGAGACATCTGTCGATACGACAACATGCCTGGATACTTGCCCTAGGGGCACCCCGGCCCGTAGAAAAGCAAGATCCATCCAGGGACTGAAGGTGCGGCGACACAGCGGAGTGATAAGCACCCGGTGCGCGCCCGCATGCCATGCCCGTCTGGGAACCCGATCGTGAAGCCAGCGCTGAAGTGGTCTCATATGAAGCAAACCGAGCGGCGTCACAGCGGCTACAGATGCCATATGCCCCAGGAGCCTCTGAAAATATTTTCCATATGTTCCTGTCGAGCGTGCTCAGACAGGAAAGCCCTAGCCTGGCGCGCTCCTCCGAGAGGCGCGCTACCATAGCGATCGAGTCCAGCTCCAGCCCGAGAAAAGAGATCCTCTGCACTGGGCAAAGTTTGCTCTTCTCTCGGTTGACCCGAAGCCCCAACTGGTCAAGGTGCCGAAGCACCCTGTCCCTGTGCATAATCAATTGATCGTGAGACGAGGCTAGGATCAGCCAGTCGTCGAGATAATTGAGAATGCGGATGCCCGCAAGCCGAAGCGGCGCAATGGCACCCTCCGCGAGCCTGGTGAAAACCCGCGAAGACAGAGAGAGCCCGAAGGGGAGGACTTTGTACTGCCATGCTCGTCCTTCGAACGCAAACCGGAGAAATGGACGGTGGCGTGGAAGAATGGAGACATGAAAATACGCGTCCTTCAGGTCTATAGCTGCAAACCAATCCTGAGGACGGACGCACCGGAAAATGCGCTTCTGCGTGAGCATCCTGAACGGCATTTTGTGTAAATGACGGTTCAGTCTGCGCAGATCTAGGATTGGTCTTAACCCTCCGCTCTTTTTCGGCACGATGAAATACGGGCTGTAAAACCCACGTTTCATCTCGGCTGGAGGGATCTGCTGGATCCCGCGATGAGGCTGGAGTGAGAGAAAGGAGCCCGTCCTCTTGCACTCCGTGAGCCTGTGGCGAAGATGCCCGGCGCTGCGGTGGACGCCCTCAGCGAGGAGCAGCCGAGGTAGATGGGGCAGCGGGGAGAGCAGTTTTCCGAGCCCGCTGGTAGATGACCTCACCCATCGCCTGGGACTGCTCTTTCACCGCCGAGAACTCCTGGGTAAAGTCCCCGACGGTGTCGCCGAACAGGCCAGCCTGGGATATGGGAGCGTTAAGAAAGCGAGCTTTGTCAACATCTCTCATATCGGCCAGGTTTAGCCAGAGGTGGCGTTCCTGGACCACTAATGTGGCTATCGTCTTCCCCAGGGCACGAGCAGCCGATTTGGTGGTCATGAGAGCGTAATCGGTTGCCGTGCGGAGCTCATGCATCAAGCCCGGGGAAGAACCACCCTCCTGCAGCTCAGCCAACTTCTCCGCTTGGTAGCGTTGATAGGTGGCCATAGCGTGCAGAGCGGATGCAGCCTGTCCCGCAGCAGTGTAGGCTCTGGCCACGAGGGACTCAGATAACCTACACGCTTTGGAAGGGAGTCTGGGTGGACCTCTCCAGGTGGAGGTGCCCCGCGGGCAAAGATTGACCGCGATAGCGCGCTCCACCTGGGGAATCGCCTCATAACCCCTGGCTGCTCCACTATCAAGGGTGGTGAGAGCGGGAGCGCACGAGGACCGGGCAGAGAAAGGTGCCCTCCATGCCTGCGTGAGCTCACTGTGTACCTCCGGGAAGAAAGGGACGGGGGGTTTGGAGGGTCTTGCCCTTCTAGCCCCCACACGTAACACCCATCTAAGCGGTCCGGCCGTGGTGCTGGGGGACAAGCCATCTCCAGACCCACGGCCGAAGCAGCCCGGAATAACACGGCTAACATGTCCGATTCCAGACCCGAGGCCGCACTGACCACCCCGGAGGGTGGCAGAGGGTCTGGATCTTCATCGGAGCATGTTAGCCCGCCCTCCGATGCAGTGATGGACATCACGTCCCCGGTGTCATCTAATGAAAGCGCGGCCATCCCGGGGGATGGACCAGCGCTCTCACTCTAAGCTTGGACAGAACCAGCTGAGGAGTGAGGGGTCCGCGGGCCCGAAGGCGACGGATAAGCCCCCACTGTAACCCTCAGGTCTGCCCGTGTGCTAACCGCATGGCGGGGAGCAGCAGGGGTGACGCACCCTAATACAAGGGTGCGCCGCGACCTTAGCTGTGCAACAGTTAAGCCCTCGCAGTGAGGGCAGCAACTGTCCGCGAGCACCGCATCAACATGCCGGACCCCCAGACATGTGACGCAATGCTCGTGCCTGTCATCCGGGGAGAGGAAACCACCGCATCCAGAAATGCACAGTCGGAACGACATCTTTAAAAAGACGCAGTTATGCGACCGTGTGCTCTCTTAGGGAATTCTGCTCTTTTAGTATGAAACTGCTCTTTTAGTACACCAGTGAAACGCCCAGGGGACGTAAAACCCACATGAAACGCCGCTGTTGCGTCTTCTCCCGCACTGGTGATAAGCGCTGACACTTTCTCGCTAGTCAGGTTGGCAGATTAAGGTCTTCAGTCTCGTGAGAGGGTCTGAAGCAGAAATTCTGAGGCTCACTCCACAGCGTGCAGCTTATATAGCGCTGATAGCTCATTGCTGCCAGCTGTGGAGCAGAGCTCTGCCAATGCAATTTGGCATTTTATTGGCCCGTTTTCTTACTCTTCAGAGTGATTGGTCGTCTGACGCACTCCCATAGTCTGTTCCAGACGCATGTTGAAGTTCCCGTATGAAGGGGAACCACAAGATGTGACCAAAATAAGAACAAAATGCTAAGTCATGCTCTTTTTTTTGGTCATAGTTAGGATGTTACCCATTACAGTTCAGTACATACATCAGAAATGTGGCAGCTTGTGGTATGTCTGGAATATCTTCATTAGTAATTGGATGTTTGATAAGTTTCATACCAAAATATACCTTTACAGTAGGTTTGCTCTTAAATTGACAGTCTGAACCAAACCAGGATTAATGTATCTTTCCTTTTCTGATCTGGAAGAACCAGTAGAACCTAACTTAAAGAGTGAGCTTACCTAAGAAATCTCAAAGATGTTACAGTGTGAGAAAACGAGAGGGCCAAGCACCAAACCCTGAGGTATGCCAGAGTATTTTAGACACTTCTCTACAGAATGGTCTCTGATGGTCTACTAACAGCAACACTGTGACCCTAATGTGTGGCTTTGCAGTTGAAAGAAACTCATTTTGGCAATGCATTCAAATAGTAACAACTCCAAGCTTAACTCTCTGCCTTAATCAGATCTAATTTTATTGGGCCAACATAGCCTCAGAGTTTTTTCCCTAATTTTGAAGAGGCGCTCTTTCCTAAAAGAGGCCCCCTTTGAGAGAATGCTTGTTTGATGGAAAATCCTATTCCTCCGAGAAAGTATGTCTGAGAGGCAGCTGCTCTCTATCTCATAGAAAAGGTTTTGCAGTTTGGCTCTGAAAAAGATGCGTCTGTTAAAATTGTAACATAACTTTGCACAATATCTTCTGTCTAACTCTAAACCGCACTTTGTAATTAAGCTAAGCTCTAAAATTAATTCCAAGTGGTTTGTTAATTGAACTGTTAATTGCTTACCTTCTTCTCCAGACATCATGTTCTCATAAATTGCTGCATAAGAACAAGGTGCACACTTGTATGTTGTGTAAATCTACCTTAATGATGCGAGACAGAACCCTCAACCACAACTTCACCCAAAAAACACAATGCAAAAAAACCCCAGTTTCTGCTAAATTGCAACAACACACACATTGTTCTGATTTGCAGCTGCGATTTACAGGCTATTATTTTTATCCAAATTGAATTATATTGAACAGATTATGTGCCTGACTTAGCGTAGCACGAATACTTGACAAAATGAACCAGTGGAAATTTTAAGAAACCAGGCCAGGATAAATCTATTGTGCCTCTGCTGAGCCAGTATATGACCATCAGTAAAAAGAGTCTTTCATTTATTTTCACCTGCTGTTACATAATCGTGCACACATCATCATCTATGGTGCAAATCTTTAAAGAATGTTTCTTTTTAATGACAGTCATAAGACACAGTTCTAACATGCTCATGTGGTTTCTGGTTACTTATCAAGCATTTATTCTCAAAAATGAATTATGACACACCAATGGTGACAGATTTGTGTTTTGACATGAAAAAAACTCTTATTTCCTCATGAATTCGTAAGTAAATTGCTATGTTTATGTAAGATAAAGACTTCAAGCACCCTTAATGGTTTCAAAAAAAAAAAGCCAAACATTGAGAGAACGCAAAATGAAATCAGTTTAATTAGTTTAACTGACAGATTTACTAATCAGAGCAAACAATAGTCAGAGTCTTATCCCTTAGAAAGTGCAGATGGTAGTGAAAAGTTTTTGCGATTGATCTACTGACAATGAGCAAATTAAAGAACACAGGCACAACAGCTCATATAAATGTCTAATGCTGTGCATAAACAAGTCATAAGCAAGCAGAGCTCATGATGATAAGTTGCACATAATCTATTTACAGCACAATCAGCGACCTTGCTGTGAGGCAACAGTGCTAACCACTGAGCCACCGTGAATGGTGCAAATCCATTTTAAAAATCCATTTAAATACTCTTCTCCCATAAATTTATCATCTCCAGGGAAATCCCTTACACATGCAAATTATGTAAACCTAAAGAAGTGACTCCCTTTCAGTCTGCAAAGTTTCATTGCATGTATTTAGTAAATCTTGACAGTTTAAAGGAGAAAAGGAGAAGGCCAAGCACCGAACCCTGAGGTACACCAGGGATTTATTGTGGTGACTTGAGACAACAGTCTCATAAAACGAGGCAGATTCTCAAGAAAAGTATCTGGTAATATGTACAAGCAAAAATAATTCAACTAAGCTAGAAAACGTTGTAAGAAAAAAAGATATGGACGTCTTGAAGAAAAGAAATAAGTTTTATTCCAGAATAATAGTAACAAAGTGGAGAGAACACTTCGGATTCAGTGGAGTTGTAATGAATCCCGATCATCCTTCGTTTAAACATTTTATACTGTTTCTTCCCGCTTAACATCTTAATATGGTTTCGCTCTAAATGTAAATTAAGAATAGCACTCCCAGACCTTTCGGTAGACCCGCTCAATATGTTAATAAGGTTTCGCTTTGAATGTAAATTAGGAATAACAATAAAAGTGATATTCTTTCGTTCCCAGATCTTTGGTAGACTTCCGAGTGGGAATACCAACTGTTATGGTAAATGAGGTTAAACAGAATTCCTTTTGGTCAGCAGATGGTACTTGATGGCTCACTGCCGCTCCCATGCTACAAGAAATGAATTATCACTCCAAAGGCATTATTAAAATACTTAATTACTTCTCTTGAGGAACTCTCCTCTCTGTGATAATTAAACTCTTTGTTACGAAAGGAGCATAGAACACACTTGTGAAATGAAGTAGAAGTTGGGTCGAGGCAGACTAATTTCTTACAACGTTCTAATGGAGGCCATACAGTGAGTTAATGCAAAAGCGCATGAACAAATATATAATCTGGCCATTTCTTTTAGTGCTAGGCAAACAGAATGAGAAAAATGCCTTTGTGCTATCCAGTAACGTCTATAAAGTTGTTTGCACTCCCATTTATCTTCAGTGGCACTTTGCGAAGTAGTGGTTTATTTAAAATGTGCCATATTTCTTCCTGGCAGATCATGAGAGCTCAGTTCTTCTGCCAGAAACCTGAAAATAAATGCCATGTGACTGATGGCTGCAGTGCTGCAGGAAAATGACATCATAACTGATGCTGATTGGTTGATGCCAACCCTTTACTAGCATAAAATAATTTGGTGTTTTTATATAATAAAAAATATGCAATAATAATTTGAAAAAAAAATTATGATACAATTTTCATAATTAATAAGATTAAAATAAAATGTGGTATTGTACTGTACTTTAGCTCACTGTGATGAAAACAGTTTTTTTATTAGTTTGTTTTAATTTTTATTTAATATAAATATTATATTTTATGCAAATAAACAAATCTGTGCTGGCTTTCTCAGTTGCTGCCCTCTGTCTTTGGAATCAATTGCCACTGGACGTCTGCCTTGCACCATCTGCTGCATCTTTTAAAACAATGTTGAAAATATTATTTGTATTTTTATGTTTTATTGTATCAGCGTCTCATGGTTTGTTTTTATCCCATGCCGCCTACCCCATCCTTGATTCTTTTCAGCACTTTGGCAAGCTTTGCTGTGATAAATGTGCTATATAAACTTTACTTACTTACTAAATTAATACATTTCTGGAAATATGATCAGAGAGCTCAGGACAAATTATGAAATAAATTTAAAAAAAAAGTAAAATACTGTTGTGTACTTCACAGTAAAGCAAAACTAAATCTAACTAAATGAAATAAAAATAAGCGGTGGGAAAATTCTAAAATATGGCCCAGGTCTGCTGTATCATTTATGGTTATATATTATCCAGACATCATTTTCAACGGTGTATGGATACAAAGCAATAATTGTACCTTCTGAAAATTAAAATATGATGTTAATAATGGAAAATATTGCATCATAGCTTTAGTTGATGAGGAAGACGGCTTACCATCGGCTGAGCACAGCTAATGCTGGCAGGCAGAGCGATGCTGATGAAAGGTAAGCAGGGGCGCTGAGTTTCCCAGTTTAACTCTGCTTAATCCCAGGAACAGGGAGTATGGAAAAATCAACTGAATCAGAATTCCTCTCCTCATGCCCCAGCATGTTTGTGTCACAAGTTCAAAGTCTATCAAAGAAGCATTTTAATATGCAACACTTGAATTTCACTTGAATATCAGTGCAACAAATATTCCAGTTTACAAAATATGCAATACTATATCTTATTCCAAATCTGTGACCCAAATGTGCTTTCAAATCACCTATTAGCTTAAAACCCCTGTTTTTATGATATAAATGCATTCTTGTAAAACACATTCAACACAATATGAGCCATTCTTTAATTTACAATATATCCTGTTCATACGTTTGTAAATAATGTAAATACGGGCCCCAGTACAGTTAACCACTGTCTCTGTGGTCAGATTAGTCTTTCGGTGGAAAAATAGTTGGGAATTACTTCTGCAAACCTTGTGGCAGTAACTTTAACAGCTCAATCATTTTAATTAATTTTCAAGCTGTTGTTATCTGAAAGTGTGGCTTTCTCATTGAGCTACAGCCTTCCTGATTTACAACACTGTCCATGTGTCTTAAAGAGACAGTGTCAAATTAGCATCAGAACACTGCAATTGTAGAGTTTGTGGGATCATGACTTGACACACAGAAACGTATTTTATATCCTTTTTTTACGACCATTTTCCTAAACCTGTGTGTAAAACATCAAAGTATGATTTTATACTATTTTAAACATACCAGAAGGCAAGATTTACTTACTAATTCTTCAAGAGTAAGTGTATGGAGAGAGAATTGTTTCGTAATTCCAAACAAATATAATACAATCCACAAATAAATGTGAAGCGCTTGACAAATACCAAGTATATTCACAAATAAATACAATGAGATCCACAAATAAATCTTAGAGTTCCACAAACAGTAAAATTAGACTTGCAAATAAAAAACATACTCATACATATATTTTTTTATTCTACAAACACAATTTTGCCTGACAGTTATATGTGAATTGCGTCCTACAGGTGCATTTGTAGATTAGTGTGCATGTGTGGGTAGCTCTCTGTGCATTTGTGGATTTTGAAACATTTCTAACGTCAAGACGAACACTAATGCAGAAATAGATGGACTCCACCCACCTTCTACTTAAACCAATCAGATACCGGCAACATGGTGCTGACCAATCGTTGCTTGTTCTCGCTCCAACCAATCACGCTTTGCCTTACAATCAGGGCGGGACCAGCCGTAATTAACCAGTCTCTTCAAAATGGACGGCCAGGAGAAGTTCAAGACAGGTCAGTGGTGCTCATCACAGCGTTGTTGTAATAATATGGAGCTGTCCTGGCCATCCTTTTTGAAGAGACTGGTTAATAGACTGCACGATCGCTTCTGCGTTTGCGCTCAGCCCGCATGGTTACTTCTAGTGCAGCACAGCGATCACTGTATGCGGATGGTGCAGGAGAGGACGATAGATTACACTTGCTGTTTATAAGTGTTTCCTCGGATTACCGTTAATGACTTTAATCGATTTTATCATGAACTTTAATACATTTTTTATAGCTTAAATTTGTTTAAAACTAAACATTCTAATGTCATTTATTAGGCAAATAACAAATAAATGTATTATGCTACCATACACCACTGTTTATAATACAATACACCAGTTTACTATAGTAAAGGATAAAGTATACTACAGTTTTTATTGCAGTTGATCTATTCATTTTAATTAATATAACAGTTTGCTGTAGCATCCATTATAAAGTGTTGTACTAAAGTGTTTACTATGGTTTGGCTAAAGTATTTACAGTTTTGTTTGTCAAGTGGGAATTCTCGTGGTTTTTTTTTAACAATATATGTGTATCTAAGCAACTCAAGATCCCTTTTTTGGGGGGGGGGATGGTTTATTGTACAATGTATATGTATACAGTAAATATCTGATTATTTCAGTTCCAATTTGACCAGGTAACCTGAGACTGAAAGGTCAGGCTTTGATCAGGTTTTAATTCTTCACTCTTATCTGGCATTTATTTTCTCTTGAGTAGTTACAGATTTTGTGTGTTGATGCACACTGTTTTATTTTATTTTTCCTATTTCACCCCATTGCATTTTGACAACTGTGTCCTATTTAAACAAGTAATACCATAAGGTAACCTCAGGCTTAGTTCCACTCTTTGACTAAGCACAAAACAGATATATTGATCATTGTTTATCTTAATGAAACATGGTAAGAGATTTATAACAAAGACAATACGATTGCATTTGAAACGTTTTGACCTATTTTCAGGGTGAATTGCAAAAATGTGTTCTACAAGTATTTGCTTTGGCAAATAAAAGATATGTGTTTGCTTGGTGCCGTGTGAATAACACACTAATGAAATAAAGACCTAAATCTGTGGGATACCTCTGGTTTAGCAGCTCTAATTGAAAATGTGTGTATTAAAGGGACACTTCAGCCCCAAAAAAGGATAATTCTGTAGTCATTTATTCAAAGCAACATGAGTTCCTTTCTTCTGATGAAGACAAAAGAAGATATTTTGAAGAATGTTGCAGGTCAGTGGTGACTATTAACTATTTGGGTCCCAACATTTAAAAAATGTTATTCTGCATTTTTAAAAGTGACTTTTGTTGACATTTTAGTAGTTTGAAACTACATGAAATGTATTATACTTTATCGGAAATGTGCATCGCATCATTCAACTGGATGCTGCACACTGGTGGTGGTGAGAATAGACCCCTTCACCTTCACACAATTGTAATAGTGCTTTGGGTGTATGGCACTTCACAATACTTACCTACCTTGCCTTTTATTATCTAAGAAATGATACAGAAATATATCCCCAAAAGAACAGCTCAATGCAGGTTTTTGAGTTGTAATTTACATGACAAAATGTACATTTTTAACACTTTTTAACAACAAATCGGAGCAGAGATCATTCATTCATTCATTCATTTTCTTTTCGGCTTAGTCCCTTTATTAAATCTTGGGTCGCCACAGCAGGATGAACCGCCAACTTATCCAGCATATGTTTTATGCAGCGGATGCCCTTCCAGCTGCAACTCATCACTGGGAAACATTCATACACACTCATTCACACACATACACTATGGACAATTTTAGCTTACCCAATTCACCTATACCGCATGTCTTTGGACTTGTGGGAGAAACCGGAGCACCCGGAGGAAACCCACGCGAACACGGGGAGAACATGCAAACTCCACACAGAAATGCCAACTGACCCAGCCGAGGCTCGAACCAGCGACCTTCTTGCTGTGAGGCGAACGTGCTACCCACTGCGCCACCGCGTCGCCCCCGGAGCAGAGATCAATGTCTCTTAATGGAATAAAAAAGGAAAAACATCAATGAATCACCTTTTATTTACTGTGTATGTGCGATATACAAGCAAACAAACAAACAAACAAACAAAAAAGAAAAGAATAAAAATTGGTTATATTGCATACAGACAGACAGGCCCCTTATGCAAATACTTTTGAAATTTAATTCATTTTTATCTTTCAAATTTCAGTCTGGATTGAAATTCTATATATGTGACCCTGAACCACAAAACAAGTCATTGGGGTTGATGTTTGGAAAATGATATTTATAAACGTCGGTATTTATTATAATAAATAAGCATTCCATTGATACATGGTTTGTTAGGATATGACAATATTTGGCAGAGATACAGATATTTTAAATGTAAACATTGAGGAAATTGCCTTTAAAGCTTTCCAGATAAAGTTTTCATTTTACTAATCAAAAATTAAGTTGTGATATATTTATAATTGTAAAAAATGTAAAAAAAATCCTTAAAGATTTTTGGCATAAAAAATTGTGACTAATACAATGTATTGTTGGTTATACCTACAAATACACCCATGCAACTTCGGACTAGTTTTGTGCTCCGGAGTTACATATTTAATAATCAGCAGCAAAAACGTCACCCCTCATGATAAATGTATTGTAACGAATACTCCTGATGCAATGACGAAATAAACGCAAATGTGGCACCAATGGGTTTTCCACACTTTCAAGCAGATTTATTCCACTGCACTATTAAAGAGCAATGGAAAAACCAACCTGACCCGATACCAGTAAAAACCCCTGTGACACCTGTGACATTTTCCAGTAGCCATTATTTAATCCAACACGTGCAGAGCATACGCACATCATCTCTGAAGACTGCAAACAATTGCGTATTGAGAAAAATAAAAGAGCAAAGAACACCAGGCAGCTCACATCCATCATGTATAAGGTACAGAGTATCCCTTAAAATCAGACTTCTGTTGAAGTTCAATCAAAACAAAAAGAGAAGGGAAAATGAATAATAGAAATGCTTGATGTGTGATGGGTTTTGATCAAAGGAGAGATTAATATTATAGACAGACAAGAGGTTCGAGGTTTACACAGTTTGACAATTCAGAAAATTCAACTTAACGCAAAGCTTAGACGTTTTTTCTGCATCCAAATGACTTTTTCTGCTTATTCAAACTACTTATTTAAAATGTGATGAAGCAAACACAATTCTTGAGGTTTTTTTGTTTTGGGACAGCTTAATTGTTTTGTGTTCAATCCACTCAAATGTGTAAAATCTATTAAGTTCACTTAATTGATTTGCGTTGGGACAACATGAAGGAATTGTGTGGAACCCAGCATTTTTACAGTGTACACTGGGTTACACAATATCAATTTGTGTTGGGACAACATGAAAGAACTAAGTAAACCTTTTCGTTTTTACAAATTTAAGTTAATTGAATGTAAAACAATTAAGTTGTCCCCCCCCCAAAAACCCCCCCAAGAATTTAGTTTAAAACATTTTGTTTAAAAATAAAAGAATTATTTAAAACTCATTTTAAATACATAATTTGAACAAACGGCAAATGTCATTTTTTTGAGTCTATGTCTTGTACATTGAATTGTTAATGGAAAAGTTTGTTAACTCTAACTAAATGTTTTTCTTCATTTTTTTGTGTATAACATGCCTTTTGTGGCCTGAACTGTGCTGACAATACTTTGCTGAAATCAGTGCACTGTTGTAACAATTATTATTTTATATATGTAGTTTCATTTAAGTGCTTGTTTTAGTCAAGGACTGGAAAAAAGTATTTACAAGCAAAAGTTAGTTTTTTTTATGCCTGCTATAAAACTTTATGTTCCTTTAAAGCAGGATAAACTGTGCCACAGGAAATTATATAGTTTCCTTTCCTTGGAAAACAAAATATTTTCCCCTAGAATGAATATCACAAACTAAGCCTGATGAAGGGTCATGGACAACAGTTTAAGACTGATCAGGTCAAGCACCGTGCAGGACTCAAGCACTGGTCTTAATCCAAAAGGAAGACATGATCCTACTGTGACTTACTTTAGGCCTCTGTAAATCAGGCCTGGAAATATGTTACATAAAGTAAGCTAGTTGAAACAGATGTTTTCAAAGTGGAAATTTTGTTGTGTTGTGTTAAACAGACAAGTCACTGCATGTACAGTATACACACAGCTTAAAATTAGATTCACTGCAAAAAAAAATGCTTTTCTTACTTAGATTTTTTTGTCTTGTTTCTAGTCCAAATATCAAACCAAGAAACATTTTCTAAGCAAAAAATATTGTCTTGTTTTAAAGGGCACCTATTTTACCCCTTTTTCGAGTCTTTTGTGTCTCCGGAATGTGTCTGTAACGTTTCAGCTCAAAACACCCATCAGATTATTTATTATACCTTTTAGAATGATGGAATTGTCTGCTTTGAACACTTTGTAGCTGTTTTTGTGGCCTGTGCCTTTAATGCTAGTTCTCCCCGCCCACCATTCCCACATGCCTGTCAGAGTGTCTCCATCTCCGGCTGTGTCAGATAAACAGCACAGTGACAGACATGAAGAAAGCAGATCTCACGTAACGTTTGTGAGAAATACTACAGTAAGAACTTTCCCAATGAGTATTTGATGTATTTGTTGGGGAGTTAATTCAAGCCTTTCGATGAGTCACACGCGCACACACACACACAGCAGACACACAAACACACAGCGTTTAACTTTGCACTGTTTTTGCACGGCAAATGTGACAGGATGCACGTTAATATCCACTGCTGTATGGATATCCGTTATGTTAATGTACAAAATAAACCTGATTTAACATCCACAAACCGGGATTGAAGCGTCTTCTTTTATAATTGTGCTGACATGCGGCTGTGGTGATAAAGTAAAGATGGTAAAATCTCTGTAATTCATTACAAACATGCACTGTTTTAAAAACGTTTTAAACTTGTAAAACTCATTCTTGAATACATTTGATGATGATTAATGATCATAGAGAGCTCAACAGATCTTTTAATCCCGGTTGCTTTGTGCTTTGTGTCTTCCTGAAATGATTATACGCGTTACTACGGAGACATGTTAATACGCGGCTGTCAGTCAATTCGGTGGGCGGGGAAACCGCACTCCTACGTCACCTTGCGGTGGGCCTCAAAATAGGAGGGATTTGGATGCTATTTTAACGTCATGAAATTAAAAAAAGAGACTTATTGTCTTTATATCACCCCAATATGACTGTTCTGTCCAAACAGCTTACAAAAGATGATTTTCATCATAGGTGCCTTTAAGAAATAATATGCCAAAATTAAGTGATTTTTTTCTTTAAATAATCTTGTTTTTGAATATTTTGCTTACCCCATTGGCAGATTATTTTTTGCAGTGTTGATCAATAAATGCTGATCACTTACTTCTGAATACGTAAAAAAGGAAAGATACTATCAGGAATTTAACCAGAAAATATTTCCTTATTGGTATTGGGTGTCCCAACATGCCATCATACAACACATTAATAGTACAATGCAGTATGCAAGAGTTTTCATCACAATATCTGAAAACCACTTGAACAGTGTTATATATTTTGCTTACTTGTGTACCTACATTATCCCAAGTGTTTTAAAAATGTCATTTTTTTTTATGTCACAACAACCTCCTTTGCTCATTCATTAATGGGAATCCCGAGTCATTGTAGATTGAGCCTACTCTAAATCTAAATACATGATTCAAGATCACTTCCATGCAATCTACAGAGATCAAACAGACTTTGCAGGAGTATAACCACAAACTTAATCCATAATGAGATGAGACTGTTAAGACAAGGGAGTGTATCTCCTTTTATAGATATATGCATGTGAGAGTTTGTATGTGTGTGTTTCCGTAAGATGCCCTTAAATGGGCCTTATGGTCAAAGGTTTGCTATATTTTTTTGCAGGGTTTCTAAAAGAAGTCTGTAACATTTTACAGTAAGGCTAGTTGATGTTAGTTATTGTATTTTCTAGCATGAACAAAAAACAAATACATTTATTACAATAATTGTTCATCTTTGCTTAAGTTAGCTAAGGAAAATAACTAACATTAACTGTTGTAAACGTTCACTGTTGTATTGTTACTTCTCGTTAATAAATCCTGTGCAAGTAGTTTATTCTTAGTTCATGTTAGTAAATAAATACTATTAACATTAATTAATTTGACCTAATTCTCACCAAGCTTGCATTTTTTGATTTATAAAAAAACAGTATTAAAATGTATATATTTACAACATCTATTGTAAATCTTAATATGTTTATTACAGAGCACTGTGCACCAGAACAGCCCGACACAGAAACAGTTTCTTCCCTCAGGCAATCCATCTCATGAACACTTGAATGATAGTAATTATGGAACAACATCACTACTTGCTATACACTTTTTATACACATAAACACTTATTTAACAAAATATTTTACATGCTAATTTGCACATAACAGCTGCTATTGTATATAGTAATATTCCTGTAAATACACTTTTCAATTTGTATATTTGCATTCACTACAACTTTTATTTTTAAAATATATTTATTATCTGTTTTTTGTCCTGTCTCTGTAATTCTGTTGCACTGTAGAAGCTCTGTCACCAAAACAAATTCCTCGTATGTGTGAACATACCTGGCAATAAAGCTCTTTCTGATTCTGATTCTGATTCTGATGTTTAAGATATGTTTAAAATATAAATTATTTATGAGATGTTATAGCTAAATGTTATATGTGCTGTTTTAATTAAACATTATATATTATTTTAACAATGGCACACCACTTTAAAAAACAAACAAAACAAAAACTGGCTAATATAATATATTCATATTTCAAATAAACGCTGTTCATTTGAATATTTATCAGTGGATCCTGAAAAAAAACGGTTTTAAAATTTCACCTTAAAAACGAATTTAATATTTATATTAAGAACTAAAGTTACTAAAATACAATTAATTATAACTGCAGCGCCCGTCGATGTCAAAATGGGTCAAATGACCAATCAAATTATAGTGGGCGGGGCTTACGTTTCAAAGAAGCAAACAACCACACGGGCACATGTCACGAAGTGTCAGTTGTTGAAAACAGAGAGGTAAGATAAATAACAAAACATTTCATATAATACCTGCTTTACCATTGAAATATTAAACAAATGACCTTTACATCCTGTAATGTAAACTCGCTATGTAACGTGCGCTATGTAATTAATGTAACGTTACAACTGAATGTGTCGAGCGTTTTCGACATATTAAGAGTGAATGGGAGTGTATTTTAACATTTTATCTACAAATAGTTCAAAAATTGCTCTTCACAGCTAGAATTAGACATAGAATTTCAATCACCGTTCTATTTATTTATGTTTTACAACAACAGAACAATAGGTCCCAAAATGTTCAAACAGCATGGTAGACGGAGTCTTGAAGACATGATGAGTGATTATAATACTGAAATTGTTGCTTTGCCATCAATACATTTGTATACATTTACATTTTTACAATATTTCTGTTATTATTATATTTTGATCAAATATTCTAGTCAATACAAATTTATTTCTATGTAGCCTGTAATGATTGTATTAAACCAGCTTTACAGGTGTAAACATGCAATGATAAAATCAGGTTTTGCTATTGTGAAACAAGTTCAATACATCAAACACATTTACTTCAGCACAGGGCCAGTTGTAGACCCTTTTGGGGGGACTATTTCAGCCTCCCTAAAATAATGAATCACAATTTATTTAATTAATTATAGTTTTTTTTAATAAATGAAAAGATATAAAAGTGTCAATAAGAAAACTCCTTTCCTATACCTTTTGCTATTTTATATATTTCATCAGGTATAATGGCAGTTCTGCTGCTTCTGCCTCAGCTGGAGGCTTCTTGCAGATCTTAACTTTTGTGACAGAAAATAATTTAGTTTGCTGAGAGTCAGTCATGGGCTAATCTCATCAGTGTCACCTCTGAAGGTGTAATTACGAAATTAGTTTTGTGAATGTGTTGTCGACATAATGAAACATAAGTGGTATTTAATGATATCTCCCAGGGGTAGCATTACATATAAACTGTAAGAAAGCAACTGTCTGGGAACAGAGCCCTATTGTACTCCTTAATGTTATTGATACAAATCCTGTTAATCTATTGCTTCAAGCTGATAACGTTCGATAGGTGTGATTTTGGTAAGCATTAAACATGTTTTATGTTTCAACAACATAAAAAAAAATTATTAGTTAAAGCCTTTGATGTTAATTAGTGAGGAGATTTCTGATCTTTTCACTCCCAGTCCCAGATAAATAAGGACTTAAAATGAATCTGATTGATGCCAAAACATGCAAGATGGCTTTATGGAGCTGAACTCTTACCAATGAAATGACTTTGTAGTCTGTGTGATGTTTTGCCAAACAGAATAAATAGGACGTTCCCTGTAGACCAAGAAAAAAGTAAGAGTGCTTAGGAGCTCATCAGTATCCTAATTTTAACTATCATCTGGACCCAGAAAAAAATCCCAATTCTGATATTGTTAAACTTTTATCTTCTTTGTGAATGTAACTCTAAGCTCTTGTGAACACAGTGAAAATGTTAATAATCTCTGTTAATCATTTGATTGGTTCTAAATGTCTGAATAACTGAATGGTTTCTGATGCAACTGCACCTGCTTGCAAGAGTTTAAAGGAATAACATAAACTGCTAAATTAAAAGTTAAACTTTAGCTCATCATAGCTATTAGAAAAAATCAAATCTGATAATACAAAATTAAAAGGAAGATGCTAAATGAAAATATTTAGCTTTTGAGGACAGAAAACTAAACGTATGAGATCTGTTCTTATCTGTTTTAGTTATTCAACTTAACAAATTATTTCCCAGTGTTGGGTTGTGGCTGGAAGGGCATCCACTGTGTAAAACATATGCTGGATAAGTTGGCGGTTCATTCTGCTGTGGCGACCCCATATTAATAAAGGGACTAATCCAAAAAGAAAATGAATGAATTAATGAACTTAAAAATGAACCCAGTTAATATACACACACACACATATGTATAAACACACACACACA
>CAIGQV010019070.1:21750583-21820507 GCA_903798115.1 Danio jaintianensis | reverse complement strand
ATATATTTGACGTTAATGAGTATAAAATGAGGAATAATTTGAAATGTAGTTTCAAACATTGTCCACTAGAGGACCATATTTAATCACAGAAGTTGGTTATGGGGTTCGTGTCTTACAATATTTACATAGTAAATGTAGTGCACATTGACAGATTTGTAGTTTTTAAAGGGATGACAGCACCTGTTCGCTTTAAAATTGATAGTTGTGTTCATTTTGCTCTTGTTTTGCTTTAAGTTTTATTACATGTGCTTAAATAGTGAATGGTTATAGTTAGTAATGTTTCTAAAAGAAGAAATTTTAACTTACCTTGACTGCACTTTTTATCCAAAATACAGCAAAACAGTGATATTATTTTATATATTTTTAGAATTTAATATATATTTTATATTATGTAATATAATTTTTTTAAAATATTGTTTATTTCTGTGATTTGCTCCAGTCTTAAAGTTACAGTCAGTGTCACATGATAATTCAGAAATCATTATACTGTAATATGCTGGCTTGATGTTCAAGAAACTTTTATTACTATTGTAAATGCTGTAATTGCATAATAATGTTAAACGCACATTTCTGAATAGCATTGTTGCTATAAACTGTTTTGTTCTTTGAACATAATTTGACTTATAAGGGTACAGCACAGACATACATAATTCATGTCAGCAAAAAATTCCTTCAGCTATATTGACCAAAATTCTGTCCCTGCAAGTTTAAATCTTCTTACAATAAAAGATCGTATCCGTCATATTTTGCAATAACAATTGACCTGCTGCCTTTCTCTGGAAATTCGCTAACAGTCTGACAAGGACTGATTTGCATGTTTCTATATTTAATATGAAGCCAAGAATAAAGTCATGTATTGTTAGTCAAACACTACCTTCATTTGTTAATTTTCTTTAAAAAAAAAAAAAGTGCAAAACTTTACATAATTTTAAGCATGTTCACATATTCATGCTTGAAATATTTTGTGGTTTGAGTAAGAGCAAATGATATACCAAAGTTTTTACCATTATTCAGCCATAAAAAGTGATGTGGCGTTTATAATATTTTAACACAAACAGTTGCAATCAGAATTATTAAACCCCCTGAATTATTAGCCCCCCTGTTTATTTTTTTCCCCAATTTCTGTTTAACGGAGAGAAGATTTTTTTCAACACATTTCTAAAGATAATAGTTTTAATAACTCATTTCTAATCACTGATAAATTTTTATCTTTGCCATGATGACAGTTAATAATATTTTACTAGATATTTTTCAAGACACTTCTATACAGCTTAAAGTGACATTTAAAGGCTTAACTAGGTTAATTAGGTTAACTAGGCAGAATAGGGTAATTAGGCAAGTTATTGTATAACGATGGTTTGTTCTGTAGACTATCGAAAAAATATATAGCTTAAAGGGGCTAATAATTTTTACCTTAAAATGTTTTTAAAAAAATTTAAAACTGCTTTTATTCTAGCCGAAATAAAACAAATAGGACTTTCTATTTCAAGCTTATTGATATTAACCCCCCCCAAATAAATAAAAATAAAATTAAAAATTAAATATTAATAGTAAATGTATTAGACTGATTTCAGAAGTGTCGTGTGATACTGAAGACTTGAGTAATTATGCTCTAATTATTATTGAGGAGTACATGAAATTTAACATTTTATTTAAAGGTGCCATGTAATGCATTGATTTCAATTGTTAAATTGTTCTCTGATTAATATAGTACGTGGCTTAGGTATGTTCAAAAATTCTCCAGAAACAGTTTTATTTGCTCATTTATAACCACAGAAATTATACCCCTAGAATCAGAACCTCCATATTGATCATATTTGGAACAGTCATGAATATTAATGAGCTCTGCTCTGCAACCCTGCTTGTCAGTACCTGCTTTCTCAATATATTTCACAATATACATTATTAATTAGCAAAAAATAAACAAACCTCATGCCTCTTCAGGGTGGCTTTAAAAAGAAAAAAAGGTGTTTAATGTTTGATAAACATTTTATAATGGCATATTGATTAGAAAATACAGTAAAAATAGTACAATTGTTTCAACATAATAAAAATTACAGTATTTTAACAGTATTTTTTTGTTTTTGTTAAGTAAATGCTATTTTAAAAAGCTAGTTTTTGTAGTTTTTTTATTATTTTATATTGCATAACATTTTTATATATTATGAACTGTAGTTGTGTGGAATAGATCTGAACATATTATTTCAATATTTCCTTTATTATTTATTGCTAATAAAAGCAACAGTTTACAAGGTTTGCTTATATAATAGGCTAAATAATGGCTAATTTCCATTTAAGGGTCAATATTTTCTTATCTCCATAAATATTCTATTTTTATAGTTCAATCAATGTAATATAAATATCAACATTATATTGCAATTCACAATTGCGTTTGTGCAAATTTATGTGTACCTTAGCTTAATTACCAAAAAAAAAATACTTATCAAAATGTATCATTTTACTTTTTAATAAGGTGTGTAATATGAGTGATGTAAACATCCATTCTGTCATGATATTGCAATAATTGACTGAAGCATTAATCTGACAAAAGAGAAACAGTCTCACTTTATGTTTATAGTTAACCAAATATTCTATGACACGTTTTTTGATGACATTTTAATTTTAGATGTGTGATAAGTGGCTCGCTTAGTGCGAGAAGACATTATGAGCAGTGCAAAGACATCCAAATGGACGAGACTGTCCCCATGCAGGAAGTTGTGAGTGAGTGAGTGATGAATCACTTACAGTATATGAAGGAAGAAAACACTAATATTTGTTTTGGAAATTCTGAGTCACTTACGGGAAGGACAAAAACTCTATTTTTGTTTTGGCAGTCACACAGTTCAAACAACCGCCTAAATGAAAAATCAGTTAAACAGCTAACACAAAACAATACAAACTCCAGGGCATTTTGATACTTAAGACTGTCCTAAAGAGTGGTGAGTTATAACTTTTGGTCCACATTTTTCCCTCATTCTGAAACACTCCACATCTAAAGCTATCAAACTGTCTTTATAATAAACATGAAGCTATCCTCTGTAGATTTAGCTAATTTTACAATGAAATTAAGTGAAATCCTGGTGCGAATCACACCATGTGTTCCAATAAAATAAAAACAATAAATGACCTGCAAAGGTTAGACTTGACATTGGCGATGACGATGGCGTGTCGTTCGTGCTCTCTTTTCGCTAATCTAGAAGGTTGATGCAAATGCTTGAAAAACGTCCTGGCAGTTATTTGCATGCAAACAAATGTGTTAGGGTCATTTCAAAAGCTGACTTCTGATCAGCATCTATAGTATAGTTCACTAAAGCGGAGCTGGATTTCGTGTCTTTGGTATAATGGTCAAATTCAACTGGAGTTCGAGCATAGACATATTGGTTTTTCTTGGATAGATATAGCTGAGTACATTTCCTTCCACTTTTTTCTGAGGTATCTGCATCATGGAAACTGGTAAGGTGTAATTTAACCTGCTATTGGAGTTTAAATTTTTTTTGCAGTGCTGTTTAATTTGTAATTTGTCCTAGATTAATCTTCTTGGAATGATTGAACTACATCATGTAATATTTAACTCTGATGTTAACCGGTCCGTTTACTTGATTACAAGAAATCACCATGATAGACATGGCACAGTGTACTTTTTTGCGCTTTATACAGCAGAAACTGGGCAAATGTGCAATTTCGGATAGCCTTTGATGTGTATAAATGGCAGCAGAAATTCAGAGCTCCTCAACTTCATTCATGAAGCTGGGGACTTTTACATAACACTACACTGATTTTTGCATGCAATTTCCTATCACGGACATTTTAAATTGCAAATACACTGTTCTGTTGACCAGGATCTGTGCTTCCCAGGAATTATCGGGAAATAACGTTAATTTCTGAGTAACATAACTCGTGTTTTGCCTAGTGCGCATCTTCACCAAGGTCATTTTTTGAGTCACATTAGCAGATTTGGGATGAACATAAAATGATAATTGGCCCTTCGTGAAGTTTCAACTGGACAGAGTTAGTGTTTGTAAACTGACCAATTTGCATTGACCAAAACCAAAGATAATTTCCATGCCAGTTATAAATGGACGCCATAAAACTGACTAGAGATACTGTACCAGCTCACAAATTAAGCTGCAAATGAGAAATTGTTGTGCATTTGTAATGTAATAATACACAGTTTTGTAGTGTAACTGTTATTAATGAGACAGACTACTATTACACTAATGACATGTAGTTGCTCATTATGTTTAAAGAGGACCATCCAGATGAATATAAGAATATTTAGCAGACAAATTACCAATACTTTAGTAAAAATTTGTTAACGTGTAGTTCAACAGAATGTCTAAAGGGGGCACTATCATGTAGCGATAACAGACATTAAGCAGACAATTCTACTAATACTTCAACTGGTAGTTGACCTGTAGTAGCAAAGTAGAGAGGAGAAACATGTTAGCAGATATTAGGCATAAAAATGAATTGGCATTAGGGTTCCACAATATATGACTTTATCAATCATATCACATTGTGTGAATCTGCTATAGTCACATAACAGGATCTGGAATGTTAAATTGGAATTATAATAACCAGGCACCATAGTTCAGGACACATGAGATTTGTGGAGCTATTGCAATGTTTAACCCTAATAGAGGGAAAGATTTTCATTTGGATATGTTTTTAAGGCCTGTGTAAGATTTCAAGTGAATTTAAACCATTTAGGTAGCTTTAATAATGATTAAATGTTAATGCATGTATACAATAATGACTATACAGTGATATTTTATATTAAAGTATTGAATTTCTGTACCTGGATACTGTTAGATTCCACAGAAAACCATAAAAGCGATGCTTATTTCACTTTTATCTGTGCTATATTTTATATATGCTTTTAATTTGTTTACTATATTCTATTATCCCAATCAGTCTAATGAATTAATTCTTTCCAAATAAATCTTTTTAAGTCATTGCAAGAAATTATATATTGCAATATATGTCGCAGAATATCAGATTATTTCAATATCTTGCAGCCCTAATTGACATGTTGCAAATTTACTTGTAGTCACAAGAATTTCTAAAATCAGACCATCAAAATAAGGGGTTTTCCAAATGTTAAGCAAATCTGAGCTTCTGTCTGAATAGCATTAGCAGTCTTACTCTGTAGTATGCTGTATTTTATTTGTTTATTTATTTATACAAAAAGAATTTAATGTGTGATTGCATTTTTAATGGTGTTGTATTGATATTATACACAAACCAAATAATAGGGTTATATGCATGCATTTTCTTGCTCGAATCTCACAGTTTTTACTTTAATTTATTTGCAGAATGCTCAAAAAGAGTGTATCAAGGCGTCCGAGTGAAGCACACTGTAAAAGATCTCCTGGCAGAAAAGAGGTCACGGCAGACGAGCAGCCCGCGCTACACCGTAAGTCCATTGCTTAATCTTACCTGGTCAATACAGTCAACTGAAATACACCCCACCCTGCCCTTCACAATGCTTCCTTTCAGTCTATTCACGCTGCCACTCTGTGCGTCTTTCATACAGTATATGCAAACAGACAGTTTAAAACAGTTGGTATATTCTGTGCCCTGCCACTTTATTTGCTCATTGGCTTATCTATTTTCATTCTAATGATGAACCCGTGGACTCCGATACAAGCGCTGGGAGGGAGTCTTGTCCTTTTCTCACACGGGTGGGAATGAAGCAAAGCCCGTTACTGAATACCTGCACATAAGCGGTGAACAATAGCAGCAGCGTCGATGATCGTGAGCTTCTGAGGTTTGAGAGTAAATCATCCTTTTGCCGCTGCAATATGGCTATGCAAAGTCAAACACTTGCACACCTGCTCTACTGTTTTGTTCGTCCTGCAGACCACAGACAAGTCGCCTGTTGTCACTCTAGACAAGCACAAATCAGGCCTGCAGACATCTGGCTACACAAGAGAGAAGGCTTTTCTCCATCTCTATGCCTCGCTCAACTCACTTTTTGTTTGAATAAGTAGCGTAATGGATTCTGTCTCGTCACTGTACAAACTAAGAGTATTACAGGATCTAAAAAAAATTGATTTAGATTTCACTCCAGAATTTGTATTAAAGTATAACATATTCCAATCCAACCTTTGGGTAAAATTTTTTATTAAAAAATATCCAGTGGTTGGGTTTGTCAATATTTGACCCATAATTGGGTTGAATCAAACTAGCATTTTTAAAATCAGAATCAGAATCAGAATCAGAATCAGAAAGAGCTTTATTGCCAGGTATGTTCACACATACGAGGAATTTGTTTTCGTGACAGAGCTTCTACAGTGCAACAGAATTACAGAGACAGGACAAAAAACAGATAATAAATATATTTAAAAAATGAAAGTTGTAGTGAATGCAAATATACAAATTGACAAGTGTATGTACAGGTATATTACTATATACAACAGCAGCTGTTATGTGCAAATTAGCATGTAAAATATGTTGTTAAATAAGTGTTTGTGTATAAAAAGTGTATAGCAGTAGTGATGTTTGTTCCATAATTACTATCATCAAGTGTTCATGAGATGGATTGCCTGAGGGAAGAAACTGTTTCTGTGTCGGGCTGTTCTGGTACACAGTGCTCTGTAGCGTCGACCAGAAGGTAAAAGTTCAAAGAGGCAGTGTGCTGGGTGTGAGGGGTCCAGAGTGATTTTGGCAGCCCTTCTGCTTGCTCTGGATAAGTACAGTTCTTGGAGAGTAGGGAGGATTGTACCAGTGATTCGCTCAGCAGTCCGAACTATTCGACGTAGTCTTCGGAGGTCGGATTTGGTAGCTGAGCTAAACCAGACAGTTATTGAAGTGCAGAGGACTGATTCAATGATGGAAGTGTAGAACTGTTTCAGCAGCTCCTTTGGAAGGTTGAACTTCCTCAGCTGACGAAGGAAGTACAACCTCTGTTGAGCTTTTTTGACAATGGAGTCAATGTGAGTGTCCCACTTCAGATCCTGAGAGATGGTGGTGCCCAGGAACCTGAATGACTCCACTGCTGCCACAATGCTGTCCATGATGCTCAGTGGGGGGAGAGCAGGGGGGTTTCTCCTGAAGTCCACTATCATCTCCACTGTTTTGAGCGTGTTCAGCTCCAGGTTGTTGTGACTGCACCAGACAGCCAGCTCCTTAACCTCCTGTCTGTAAGCAGACTCGTCACCGTCCTGAATGAGGCCGATAAGTGTGGTGTCGTCTGCAAACTTCAAGATTGTGACAGAGGCGTCCTTTGAGGTGCAGTCATTTGTGTACAGTGAGAAGAGCAGAGGGGAGAGGACACACCCCTGGGGGGCGCCAGTGCTGATTGTGCGGGTACTGGATGAGAATTTTCCCAGCTTCACCAGCTGCTGCCTGTCCGTTAGGAAGCTGTTGATCCACTGACAGACAGAGTTGGGCACGGAGAGCTGAGTTAATTTGGGCAGGAGAAGTTTTGGGATGATAGTGTTGAAAGCCGAGCTGAAGTCAACAAACAAGATCCTCACATAGGTCCCTGGTCTGTCTAGGTGTTGCAGAACATAATGCAGTCCCATATTGACTGCATCATCCACAGACCTGTTTGCTCTGTAGGCAAACTGAAGAGAGTCCAGTGAGGGTTCAGTGATGTCCTTCAGGTGGGCCAGCACCAGTTTTTCAAAAGACTTCATGACCACAGATGTTAGCGCCACTGGTCTGTAGTCATTAAGTCCTGTAAGTTTGGGTTTCTTTGGGATGGGGATGATGGTGGAGCGTTTAAAGCAGGAGGGCACTTCACACAGCTCCAGTGATCTGTTGAAGATCAGGGTGAAGATGGGGGCCAGTTGGTCAGCACAGGATTTTAGACAGGCTGGTGTTACCAAATCTGGGCCTGGTGCTTTTTTCCTCTTCTGTTTTTGGAAGACCTGGCGCACATCATCTTCACTGAACTGAAGTGTTGGGGAGACGGGGTGTGGTGGAGGTGTTGATGGTGGTGTGAAGAGCAGTTCAGAGTGGGTGTGGGGTGTTTTCTCAAACCTGCAGTAAAACTCATTCAGGTCGTTTGCAAGTCGTTCGTTGTCTACAGTGCTGGGGGATGGTTTCTTGTAGTTTGTGATATTTTTCAAACTTTTCCACACGGATGCTGAGTCGCTGGAAGAGAACTGACTCCTTAGTTTCTCAGAATAGTTCCTTTTTGCCACTCTGATCTCCTTTTCCAGTGTGTATTTGGCCTGTTTATACAAGGCCCTCTCCCCGTTCCTGTAAGCAACCTCCTTGGCCTGACGCAGCTGTCTGAGTTTTACAGTGAACCACGGTTTGTCATTGTTGTATGTGAGTTGAGTCCTGGTAGGAATGCACATGTCTTCACAGAAACTGATATAAGATGTTACAGTTTCTGTAAGCTCATCTAGATCGTTTGCAGCAGCTTCAAAAACACTCCAGTCAGTGAGGTCGAAACAGGCTTGTAGATCACGCTCTGTTTCGGTAGTCCATCTTTTCACAGATCTTAATACAGGTTTGGCTGTTTTCAGTTTCTGCCTGTAGGTTGGTATGAGATGAATCAAACAGTGGTCAGAGTGCCCCAAAGCTGCTCGTTGGACAGAGCGGTATGCATCCTTTATTGTGGTATAGCAGTGATCCAATATGTTACTGTCTCTTGTGGGACATGTAACATGCTGTCTATATTTTGGCAGTTCGCGGGATAGTTTTGCTTTGTTAAAATCCCCGAGAATTATTAAAACAGAGTCCGGGTGTTGTTGCTCGATTTCCGTGATCTGATCGGCTAGTTTCTGTATCGCCAGGCCCGCGTGCGCGTGCGGAGGAATGTAAACACTGACGAGAATGAACGAGCAGAACTCACGCGGCGAGTAGAAAGGCTTACAGTTAATAAACAGTGCTTCTAGGTCGGGACAGCACATCTTCTTTAAAACTGTTACATCTGTACACCACCTTTCATTGATGTAAAAGCATGTCCCACCACCGCGCGATTTCCGCGTTGATTCTCTGTCGCGATCCGCTCTGAACAGCTGATAGCCCGGTAGATGAAGCGCGTTGTCCGGTATGGCGTCGTTCAGCCAGGTTTCCGTGAAACACAGAGCAGCAGAATGCAAAAAATCCCTGTTTGTCTGAGAGAGCAGAATGAGTTCGTCTATTTTGTTGGGTAGAGAGCGGAGATTCGCCAGATGGATGCTAGGCAACGCAGTTCGAAACCCGCGCTGTCTGAGTTTCACAAGCGCGCCTGCTCGCTTCCCTCGTCTGCGCGCCCGACAGCGTTTGAGCAGCACCGCGGCTCCGCCGACAACAATGTCCAACAAAACATCACGTAAATCCAAGTCTGGAAAAACATTTGGTGGTGTATGTGTCCGAATGTCCAACAATTCGTCTCTGGTGAAACTAATTGTAGGAATGTGACTCAAGACGGGACAAACTAACAAAAACATAAAAACAACAGCAGAGCTCAACACGGAGGCGGCCATCTTCGTCGGCGCCATTATTTGGGTTTTTTATGTAATTTACATCAAATAATATACATGCATTACAAATTATATACAACTAGAGATCACTTTTAAATGTTTCAGTTTCTCTTATGATTTATGATTTACAGTTGTGACACTTTCTTTCAAATTTAAAATAAAAATATTTACATTTTGTTGCATAAAATAACAAAGACTTCAAAAGAATATCCTGATTTTTTTTTATTTAAATTAAATTTAAATTTAAATAAATTAAATTATTTAAATTATAATATATTTATTAGGAGGGGCGACACGGTGGCTCAGTGGTTAGCACTGTCGCCTCACAGCAAGAAGGTTGCTGGTTCGAGTCCCAGCTGGGTCAGTTGGCGTTTCTGTGTGGAGTTTGCATGTTCTCCCCATGTTGGCGTAGGTTTCCTCTGGGGGCTCCGGTTTCCCCCACAGTCAAAAGACATGCGGTATAGGTGAATTGAATAAAACTAAATTGGCCGTTTCCCAGTGATGGGTTGCAGCTGGAAGGGCATCCGCTGCGTAAAACATGCTGGATAAGTTGGCGGTTCATTCCGCTGTGGCAACCCCAGATTAATAAAGGGACTAAGCCGAAAAGAAAATGAATGAATGAATGAATAAATTGGCCGTAGTATATGTGTGTGTATGGATGTTTCCCAGTACTGGGTTGCAGCTGGAAGGGCATCTGCTTTGTAAAACATATGCTGGATAAGTTGGCGGTTCATTCCGCTGTGGCGACCCCTGATGAATAAAGGGACTAAGCCAAAGGAAGAGTGAATGAATATTTATTAGGATAATATTTTCATTACAAATGTAGAAGGAATGCCATCAGATGTTTGTAGAATAAAACAAATATTATAATTATTTAAATCTAAGAAATCTAGAAAAACTGAGAATTTTCTAGCGGTCTCTTAAAGGGATAGTTCACCCAAAAATGAAAATGACCTCATCATTTACTCTCCCTCACATTTTAAAAAATGTATATGTTTCTTTCTTTTGAACACCAAAGAAGATCATTTGAATGTTTCTGGCAAACACTGACTTCCATACTAGGAAAAAAAATACTATAGAAGTCAGTGGGTGCCAGCTACCAGCATTTTTCAAAATATCTTCTTTCTGTGTTCCATACATGAAAGAAACTCAAATAGATTTTGAACAAGTAAAAGTTGAGTAAATGAGAATTTGAAGACAATTATGACAGAACTATCCCTTTAATACATATTTAACTTAACTATTTTATTTGCTGTTTCAAATAGATAAATGTATGATTTTTCTCCATCTAAATATTCCAATAAGAAACAACTCCAAAGAACAGAAGTAATTCAATGCCATGCTCCTGTATTAAAGTTTCGTGACAGTTGTGACTTCAGATTTCCATGCGTGATGTATTTTCTGTTCTTTGAGCTGTGACTGGCAATTAATCTTTTGTATGTTACACAACAGCTGAAAAGTAACTACTGTATGTTTTGGGAGCACAATAAAAAGCAGTCAGTGCATGTAGGTGTCAATCATTGTGATCCCACAGGGACACGACTGAAACCAAACACATCCTACAATGGCGGAGCTGGGGGAGTATTGAACAGGAGAATCAGAGCATGTCCAGGCCACGCTCAGCAAAAATCAGCTTAATGCTCTATCTGTGGCCTTTTCTTTCAGCTAGAAGAGCCATCTGCAGACTCCAGCAAACGTTGACCACACAAATCATGTCCAAACACAGGACCAAAACAATACAGACACTTGCCAGGCCTTCCAAATGAACAATAGGACAATACTAATCTTATAATCTTTGGACTTGAAAAAGGTTTAAGTAATAAAAGTGGCAATGATAAGAAAATAATAAGCCTTTTACAGCGGGAGGGGATTTTTAGAGAATGTGAATAGATATTTATTTTACATATTGTTTTAAGTATTTTCAGCTATTAGGCTGGTCTTTCGTGGCAAAAAAGTTTTATTTAGACATTAAGTAATAAAGTCGTAGTACCTGATCAGTGACCAGTTACACACTAAAATATGAACAAACAAATAACTATACAAAAAAAACCCAATGTAATGGACTACAGGGACATGCAGATGGGGGCTTTGGGTGCTTGAGCTTCTGTTCGCGCATGCAATCACCTCCCCTTCCCCACGTGTTCTTCACTTTTGCACACAGATCGCCCACCACCCCCAGCCTCCCCCACCCCGCTTTTCAACTTGGCACACAGATTCTCCTTACCCCCACCCTCCGCTCTTCAACTTGGCACACTAATTCACCCAACTCTGAACCAACTCAACACTGAAATTACAGAATGCTATAAGATTTCTTTTACATATCTTTATTAGAGTGGACCGTTAATACTAATAATATTCATTCATTTTTCTTCGGCTTAGTCTCTATTTCAGAGGTTTCCACAGTGGAATGAACTGCCAACTATTCCGGCATATGTTCAACGGATGCCCTTTGTAAAACAACCCAGTACTGGGAAACACCCATACACACTCATTCACACACTCATACACTACGGCCAATTTTGTTTAATCAATTCACCTATACCGCATGTCTTTGGACTGTGGAAACCGGAGGAAACCCACACGAACACGGGGAGAACATGCAAACTTCACACAGAAATGCTAACTGGCCCCGCTGGGACTCGAACCAGTGACCTTCTTGCTGTGAGGCGACAGTTCTAACCACTGAGCCACCGTGCCACCCACTAATAACATTATTAAGTAAACTGAATACCTGATCAGTTACTTTTTTTGACTTTTTACTGAATTGTAATATATAAACTATAAAACATTTAATATTATATTCTTGGCATTAAATGTTACAAATAATATATAATACAGCGACGCGGTGGCGCAGTGGGTAGCACGTTCGCCTCACAGCAAGAAGGTCGCTGGTTCGAGCCTCGGCTGAGTCAGTTGGCATTTCTGTGTGGAGTTTGCATGTTCTCCCCGTGTTCGCGTGGGTTTCCTCCGGGTGCTCCGGTTTCCCCCACAAGTCCAAAGACATGCGGTACAGGTGAATTGGGTAAGCTAAAATTGTCCGTAGTGTATGAGTGTGAATGAGTGTGTATGAATGTTTCCCAGTGATGGGTTGCAGCTGGAAGGGCATCCGCTGCGTAAAACATATGCTGGATAAGTTGGCGGTTCATCCCGCTGTGGCGACCCCAGATTAATAAAGGGACTAAGCCGAAAAGAAAATGAATGAATGAATGAATATATAATACATATATAATACTCAGGCGATCCATCTCATGAACACTTTATGATAGTAATTTTGAAACAAACACCACTACTTTTTATACACATATTCACTTATTTATTTAACAAGATACTTTACATGCCAATTTGCACATAACAGCTGCACATATAACGTTGTGTATAGTAATATACCTGTGCATACACTTGTCAATTTATATATTTGCATTCACTATTTACTTCTATTTTTAAAATATATTTATTATCTGTTCTTGTCCTGTCTCTGTCAAGCTCTGACACGAAAACAAATTCCTTGTATGTGTGATCATACCTGGCAATAAAGCTCTTTCTGATTCTGATTTTTAAATAAGTAATTTTTTTTTTTCTATTTTAAAGTTTTAATTCTATCTTAAATTTTTATTTTTTTTAAATGTACTTTCAGCATTTTTGTTGTGTTGACTGATCAGTGGCCAGTTTCACACTAAAAATACAAACAAACAAATAAATAAGCAGGAATGAATCGTAACTATTTTTAAATTAATTCAGAAAGTAAAGGACATGTTCAATGATCCAGGAAAAAAAAAACAACAGCTGGGAATCTCACAAATTTTGCATCTGGTCTTAAATGTCAGTGTTTCTAACAACTTGACATAAACAAATGCTCTCCATAGAAAATGCTCATCTAAGCAGCATTTTAAAAGCATACTCATACTGTAAGTTGCTTTTGGTTTTTGGGTATCGTATTGGTGTTCATTTTACTGCCTATACAGAAGAGCAGATTCATTGCTTCACCTCTCTACCCGTAAAAAAGCACCAACCCCCTCACATCCACCCACTCTGGCTTGGTTTATCTTGAGGCTGAATCAGGTGCAGTGCCACAGCCTTGGAGCTCTTCAACAGCCTGATTTTCATACCATGCCTTCAAAGAGGCACTGAGGCGTAGGTTGTTCACATAGGGAAGTCTTGGGACGAGCAAATGACATTCAAATGCTAGCCTCAAAATTTGCTTGCCCGCCAGCCAGTGCTGCCTTGATATCAGCTCTTTTATGCTTGTAATATGCAAACCAAAGAAAGCCTGTGTCTGTCTATATTGCCTCACAAGTAGCTACGGACCATAACAAAAACCTGTATTTCTACAAATCTCTAGCTCCCACTGTTTTTGCAATTAGTGAAACTCAACCAGGGGTGTGCAATATTGACAAAAAACATAGCAACATTTTCTGTATTTTTTATATTTGACAAGGAAAATTAAACCATTTTGCTGAGTGGCTACATAAATATGACACTAAAACCACCAGGCTGTATCTGAAATCATTTCCTATACACATAAATAGTTCAATATTTCATGGAGCAGACATTTGTAGTGGCGTCCGAAACCATTGTGGACTTTTTAATAAAGTGCATTCAATTCAACCCACAATGCACTGCAATAATGAGTGTACAACCGATTTACACTCAATAGCTTGAGAAATGCCCATAATGCACTGTGAGATTTTGCACGCCAAATTAACTTCCGTGTCTGACTAAAAATGTCATCCACAGCAAAATAATGTATTATTTTATTGTCAAATTAACGTTTGTATACATGACAGAAATCGAAATACTTTTTCATTACTAATAGAGAGCTTGATAACAAAATGGCATTTCTTTTGGTGCACTCAGTGCTCAATTCACGACTACATTAGTGGAATAATGTAGGGAATATTGAAGGCAGGTTAAAGGGAGTGATTCAAATACAGCCCATCTTAATAAATGATTCACTGAGCCATTCATTCAATCGATTAGTTGAAAACAGCTGATTCAAACAAGTTACTTGCTACATTCCAATTCACTTACTTATACTATGTCCTAAAAGTGCTTCACAAAAAAGTACATACCATACAAAGGTACAACAGAAGAGGATGGAAGCTTTGGGACATACTACTTCCTCATTAACGGACTGTTATGTTGCTTAGCTTCGTACCCTGTCAATCATCTCGACACATCATCTAAATTTCTTTAATATTAATTTACCAACCTTATTGGAGATACAGCAGCAGGTTAATCTGCCATTCGCAAATCTTTCATGCAGATAAATCTCTTCAGGTCTTTGCATAATTATGCGTTCAGAAGTTAATGTCCAAACTCGTCTTTAAAGGAGTTCACATTGTTGTTGCAGATTAAATATAACACGGAAAATGTGAGTTAAATATTTTTCCAGTAGGCTAGATTTTAGTTAGTAGTCATTCAAACTCCTTTACCAAAGCCTCTGATGGCTTTTTACCCACGTTTGTAGTTGTAATCAAATTCATATTCAAAGTGCAATGTATTGTGGGTAATATTAGTGGTTAGAGTACAGACGGTTCTACACTTCGAATTTCTACCAGAAATAGTAGACCATCTGGAAACCTTTGGCATACTCTTTTTCAACATACTACGGTTTGGGACATGCTAATTCTATTTTCGAATACTATTCAGGACATATGGCATGCGAATTATGACGCAGCTGTGTTTATGAATAAATCATTCAATCGTTGATTCAAATCATTCATTCAAAAACAGATTCATGCAGAAAAGAAACATTGCAGTGTTGCTTTTAGATGCACAAATTATTTGTATAAATGTTTTTATTCGCATAATAGAAAAAAATCTAAAATCAAGCAATGTCTTAGTTAGGCAGGACAGGTCAGTCAAATTTGCATCAGCTGATGGTCAGCAGTTCATGACGTGTAACAATCCAGTGTTGATATCTATCACTGATCTGTTTAAATCATGCATCTGCTTGGCTGAATGCCGTTTCCAAACTTTCTCCTCCATCTCCAACTCATCCTAGCTTATAGCTCATATCAGATATCTGTTTGAGGTATTTAGCCCAAGTACATGGTAATCAGCCTCATGTCTCTGGCATTTACATTAACTCAAACTTATGAATGATTTCTGGATCTGTTACCCCATATAAGGGTTTGAATTATGCTTTTCTTTTAGCTCTGTCCGCGTATGGCTGCATGTATAAAATCATATTGCATACTGCATGCTTAACATATCAATATATATATATATTTCATGAAAGTGATCCTGATTTAAACTGTTTTTTGGACTAACTGTTTTGGTTCTGTTCTAGTTTGACCTATTTGACCTTTGTTCCTCTTTACTGCCTTAGTTGGTTAAGGAGTTTCACCTTTTTTCCATTTAGTTGAACAGTCTTTGTATTTAAGTTCCTATTTTTCCAAAGTTCTTTGTCCAGTCTCGTCTTTACCAATGTTATTTATTGTCAGTATTCCCATGAAATAAGTTGATTAAATCAGTGTGGCTTTATCTCCATTCATGACAGAAATGTTATGTTTGCTCTAAAACAACGTCTTGTTTGTTGAGCTGTTGTATAAAAATCAATATCAGATTTGTGATCACAGTCATGCTTAGTTGGAACAATATCACTCTTGCTTGTTGAAGTATATCATATCTTATAAAAAAAGAAAAAACTGTTTTTGGATATTTTGTTTATTACTGGAATTATAGCATCATTACAAAGTTAATGTTTTTGGTCTTGGTCAAGTTTTTAAATTATTAATTTTTATTTTTGCAAAGTGAGTGACATTGATATTGTCAGCTTGCACATCATTAGACATTAAACAATTAGCTGTTATTCATTACATGGCAAGTAAAACAAGTAGCTCTTTTACCCTTTTATTAAGTTAAAAAAAGCAAACACATACTTCATGCTGGCATGACTTATTGTAATTTGTTTTTATTTATTTTTTTAAGTGTATTGGGTCGTGGCTAGTATGTAAAAATGAAAGTATATTTTGTCCAGTGTAACTCATTCACCTTTATTCCTCCAGGTGGCAGTGGCTCATACACTATGATGAGTGATTTTTCACACATAATTACCACAGACACAAAAGAAACAAAAGTATATCTTCAGCAGAACTTGTAATGGCTAGACTGGCGTTTACTGCAGAGCAATCACTCAAATATAATTGTCACTAAAACTTGTTGGATGGGGTGAATAAGCTGTTAGCTTATCAAATTATTAATTTTGAGACATTTTGAGAATATAGTTGCTGAATGCAATAGCAGTATTGTAAATTAATCTGCTTACATCGAATATATGAAGTTACAGAAGTTAATGAAATAAATATGCTTTATTTATTATATTGTACTTATAGATACACCCATGTTATATATTAGAGCTGCACAATACATCGTTTCAGCATCACTACATAAAAAAAGACTAGATCATCCCAATAATTAATTAATTAATTCCAAATAAAGCTATTCAAGTCATCTGGTGAAGTTGTATTCATATCATACATTGCAAAAGAAGAAACATCGTAATGTCAGATTTTTTCCAATAATGTGCAGCCCTACATTTGTCCGGGTCACTATAGACACAAACATATGTTAAAAAGATTTATGCAGTTAAGGGTAAAAAACAATAAGAACATCGTTGTAGACAGTAAATATTAACTTCAATAACTTTAATTTTAAATACTAACTTTAATACTCTCATTCTCTAGTCTGAAACTTGATTGCAAGAGTACACCGTAAAAAATGCAGGGTTCCAACAATTCATTCATGTTGTCCCAACACAAATTATCAATCGATTAAATTAACGTAACAAATATAAGTGGATTGAATATAAAACAATTAAGTTTCCCCCAAAAAATCTCCAGAATTGTCTTGTTTCAGCTCATTTTAAATAAGTAGTTTGAACAAGCAGTCAAAATCTTTTTTTTTTTTTTTTTTTGAGTGAATGAGATAATATGTAAGATATTTAAAAGAGTGTACTTTTAATATTTGTTATTCATTGAATTAGGTTGTTTATTTTTATAATATTGAAACACTCTTTACTCTTGAAATTTGTTGGCAGGTCATTTGATGTATGCAAATATTTTGTGTGTTAGCTTGTCGTGTGCCATTAAGACAGGATTGCATTAGTCAAATAAACTAAGTGATCATAGAAAACTGATGATTAATGACAAACTAATGATGTTATGCCGATCTTTTTTTTTTCCAGGGTGTTTCATCACCTCCAAATCCGTTTGTTCAAATGACTGGTGAGTTTCCAATATAAGTGCATTAAATTCAGAAATGTGCAATATTATTTTTAGATTTCTTTGGTCATAAATTATTTTCATGTAATAATCCAAATGGCTGTGGTCTGTTCAGGTTCTCACATGCTTCCGAGTTACTACAGCATGAGAAGACCTTTCATTTCAGACACAGAGTTCTGCTCTTCAACAAAAGCGTTTTCTGCGGATGTTTACCCCTCTTCACTAACCGGGAAATCTCTCTCGTGTGATAGCGGATGCGTGTCTGGTTATTCGTCTCTCATAGACAGCTACTATCCCGAGGCTTTTGGAGATTATCGCAGCACTCCTTTCTCCAGTGGAGGAAGCACAATCTTCTCACCCTCTGCATTGTCCTCTCTGCTGCCTTCTTACTCAAGTGACCCTTCACATTATTTACTGGTAAGACAAAGTGAAAGAAGATCACAGTATCTCAGATCTCATGTGAACTGTAGTCAAAATCTGTCCCAATCTATATAAAAGAATCAGTAAATGAAATCAAGTGTCCTTGAATTTTCTGAAATGTCATAGAGACGTGTTTATAAAGTCAGGTCACACTTCATTATAATGTATTGACAAAACATTAACTAAGGATATTACCTCAGTAAACTAATTATTAACTGCTTATTAATAGAAAAGTTGTTGTTGGGTTTAGGTATTGGGTAAGATAAGGGATGTAGAATATGATTATGCTTTATAAGTACTAAAACAGTTAATACCTTAGGCAGGTAATAAGCCAGTGGTGGGAATTGTGACTTAAACTAATGTGTTATCGTGTTTTATTTTATTGTTATATATGACAAAGTTCAGTTTGTCCATTAAAATATGTAATTACAAATGACAAAGATTGTTTATTAGGTTTTTATGTACTTATTCACTATTATGTACATAACAGACACAGAGTTAATGTTCATGTATTTACCAGTGTAAACAAACACTGAACAATACATGTATTGCAGTATTTATTCATCTTAGTTATTTTTTTTTTTTATGAAATAAAGCTTTGTTAGTTCATGTTAACTCACAGTGCATTAACTAGTTAACAAGCACACCATTGTATTTTAATAATGCATCAGTAAATGTTGAACTTTTTGAACAAGTTCAAATGTTGAACTTGAAACCTGATTCAAATATTATGTTTTTAGAAAAGTATATAAATAAATATTAAAGTATTTTCACTTTTTTGGGGCATATCTTTCAAACTATGTTAGTAGTGTGTTATCTCTCCCTCTACCTTTAATCGTCTGGTTTTAAAAGATCTTGGCTTTAGTAGTAGTAGACTAGGTCTGATATAACCTTAAGTTCCTCATAACTTGAACATGTTCTGATTATCTGTAAGTAAATCACAGGCATAGACTAATGATCCATTATGTTTCTGTCATGTGCAGAGGGACTCATGGGAGTCCGCAGGGACGGAGGTGGTGGGTGGTTTGTGTGGAGATGCTCTTGCTCCCTTACCTCTGTCTACACCCGTTTCTCTGGTGAACCCCGAATCCACCAGCCCAACACAGTTCCGCTCGTCGTCCCGAGGGTCCAGCATGATGTCCTCACAGTCCTACTCTCTACACACACTGGACGAAGTCAGTTATCACTCCTCGTTTCAGTCGCCCTCCACCAGCTTTGCCTCTTCTTCATTCATGACCGAGCCTGCAAGCAAACTTGTGCCAGTTCTGCCCTCTGAAGACACTGACAACCCCCCTTCAGCCCTGAACGACGGCCTGGTGTGGGGCAAAGGGGACACGGGCAGTACATGGCCACAGTATGAGGTCAGGAGGGCATTCTGAGATATTCAGCTGTGAGGATATAAAGCAGATCAACACCTCTTCCATACACAAGTAAGACTATTAGCTCTAAAAATGCACCAAATTGTCAGTTTTACGAGGTAAGGCTTAAAGGGATCGCATTCCCAAAAATGAAAATCCTGCTATCATTTACTCACCCTCCAGTTCCTATTTAGACTTTATTTTGAAAATGTAAAAATAATAATAACTTTAATTTTATTAATAAACAAAGCAAAATAATACAATTTTAACTTGTTCAGAAAAGGAATATTGATAAGCATGTGCTTATTTAACTCTTTTACCACTACAATTACCACTTCTCTGCTCTACATTAATTATAAGTAACAATCCATAACAATAAAGAATAATCCATAACAATAGTCATCAGATTAACTCCATCTCATTCTCATCTTAATATACTCTTTTTGTACGCATGTTTTACTACTGGGAATAAACTGTTGGTACACCAATCAAACCTGTTCTTCTTCCATATACATTCTGAAAACCATATGTTTATACTGTTTTTTTTTTTTTTTTACTGGGTCACACTTGGACATTGCTTGAGCCCTTGAGACCAGTTTGACGTTACACTCACTCCTAAAATGATATCTCTCCTCCATTAATAAACCATTTTTGAATATTAGCAGGAAGTCAATTATTCTTTGCTTTACACGTTATTTTTGATGTTGAGCAAATCAATGCATTATAATTTCTTTGATTTTACTATCTGTGTTGCTCTTTTTTGCAGCATAGATAATGATGATAATCTACACTTGTAAAGGTTTCCCCTAACCTCTAATCAATAATTTAAATATGGTAATATTAAAGCACAATATAGTATGTGGAGTGATTTGTGGTCCAGAATATGCGTTGCCTTATTCAATACAGAGATCCTTCTAGAAAGTTTATGGCTTATTTGAAATTTCCAGCTTAATTTATTACCTATCACCTAGCCAAGAACATTTTTTTCATTTACTCTATCTATGCCCATACCATCTATTTTTTACACAAAAGAAGATTTTTTGAAGTATGTTGGAAACCGATGAATTACTATGGAAGTCTAATGGCTACTGGTTTTCAACATTCTTCAAAATATCTTCTTTTTTTGCATTCTGTAAGAGAAGGAAACTGGGGATTGGAAGCACTTGAGGGTGAGTAAATAGTGAGTAAATTGTAATTTTTGGGTCAACTATCCCTTAAATATTGGGAAAAAATAACACTTTATCTTCAGTTTAATGTTGTATTTGTATCATCTATTTTAATTGTATCTTTGTCTTTTTTTAGTAAGCACAAGTTATATTGTCTCCGCTATATTTAGAATTATAGTCAGTATAAAGGACTGTCCATACCAGGATTGTAGCTATGTAGAGCAAAAAAAAAAGTTATATTGAAGCATAGCAGAGTCCACACCACAACAATAATAATAATAATTAAACACAAAGAACACACTATAGTTGGAATCATTTTAAGAACAAATTGTTTCCAAAACACACGGATCGATCCTGCCTTTAGAAGTGTGAGTATTTAAAGCAGCAGCGATTAAACTGTTGCACACTTTTATAATAAACAAAAACATAACTGGTCGCTAATATTGTTAATATATTGTTCTTTGTGTGAATGGGCCTTGAATCTGTATAGCAGTTTTTTTTTTTATTGTACTGTAAGTGTTACAATATTTATTGTAGATGTGTAATATCTAGGTAGCCCTGTTTCTCTTCTTGTGACACTTTCATTCAAAATCCTGTTGTTACATTTTTAAAAACTGAATAAACTAGATTTACAAAAAAAGTGTTTTTGTAACTCTACAGCACAGTGACATTCACTGTTTTGCATTTGATGTGCCAACATGTGTCTTCTGGAAACATAACAAAAATGCTGTTAATGATGAAGGATTATTACTATTATATAGCTTCACAATACAATATCAACATTTTTGAAAGATGCTGGAAACAGATCAAAACAGAAACAAAAGTCAAGGGCTATCATTTTCCAATACAATATCAACACCACAGGAGTCTATACAGTTATGAAATATGTTTTGTTTTGTTTTGTTTTCCAGAAAAATAACTATTGGTCAACATAAATGTATTTGTTGCCTGAAAATCAGGGTTATTCCACCAATTCTTGATTTTTAAAATATTGGTAATGTGTTGTCTGTTTTTTGTCATTTTGACCAGTTCTCATTTTATGATCTAAATAACATATATATATATATATATTCATTCAGATTTTACAAAAATTTTTATTGAATCAACACCGCGTACACAGCAACACAGTGTACATCAAAATATATAGGTGTTTCACTTTTACATAAATATTACACTGAATAATGATAATGAAATATTATTGCACTCCTTTTTGACATTGTATTTACACAACTGTTATTTGAAACATTCAAAGTAATCCTTTATTTCAGTCTAAAAATGTGTCTAAAAATAAAACAAGAATTAATTTCAAAATTTTGTTTCAGAGGATTTTAATTTTTCTAAAAATAGTTGGGTTATTATTTCAACCCAGATTTGAGTAAAATATGGACAGACCCATCCATGGGTTAAATTACAAAAAAAAAAAAAAAAAAAAGCATTATACAGTTTTAAGTGGTTTGGTTTGTCCATTTTTGTTCATATATATTTATGTGTACGTGTGTGTGTGAGAGAGAAATAAAGTAATTTATTAATAGTAAATAATAGTAAATAAATCAGACCAGGACAAATGATGATTAGACCAGAACAATTGAAAAAAAACATCTATAACGAAGCTGTTGTTCAAACACATGACTCATTTTATTGGAATATTTTTAAACCGATAGAAACTTTTAATTCCAGTACTGATGACACAATAGCCTTATCTTTAATATTATTGCATGTTTTGCCAAATACGCAAATGATCTAATATGAGTAAGCATTGTGTGACTTGCATAGTGAAAACAGTTAAACACCTTCCTCTGTTTCATCACAAGAGGGCGACGTTCAACTACCTCGCAATAACCGACCCCTCTCCCGATTCATAGATTACTTAGGATGACGAACGAATTGTTCATCAAAGTGACTGACAAAAAGAGAAAGTTTTGAAAATAATGTTTTGAAACTGCAAATCTGTTTGCAGCGGATTAACTTTACAAAACAATTTCAGCAAGGAAGTCGACACGTGCCCTTCAAGGATTGAGACTAAATAAGATGTTTTAAAACAACAAAACAACACCGTGCTTTATTAATGCTCGAATCTATAATTATTCTTCACCTACAAACGAAATGTGTAAATTAGACTACTTTATGTAGCGCAGACCTGTTTTCCGACTTCGTTTCTTAGACAAAGAACACCTGCGTGTCATCAATTTTGACTGCGGCTTCCATTCTTAAATATGTGACAAATAATCTGACACACGTAAATAAACAACAGAATTATGATGGTAGGGCACATTAAGAGATTTTTTTTTTTGCCACTTGGCACTTTCCATTCGCATTATTCCCAAAATAAATGTGATCAAAGTCGGATGTGTGAGACTCTCTTCAGCATCACCCAGCATCAAACTGCAGCCCACTTCAAACTTTTTTTTTCATGGTCTGTGTGATGATAATAAACATGCCATATTAATTCATTTATTTACTTACTCAACGAGAAGAAAAATGCAGAAATTAATGAATATTAATATGAATACTGTTGGTTTTCATGTCCGTTGTAGCTTGCTTTGGTTTTCAGCAACTCAGCTGACACTTTTCAATTAAATATATAAATTTAATTGAACATATTTCATATTTAGCTTTTTTATATATGCCTCTACTATTCCATTACTTTGACTTTAATAGACGTCCCAATTGTTCTGGTTACAAAACATGGCTGCTATCATATGCCACGCCCACTACTCCAGTAATTCTTAAAATAATGCATAAATCTAATTTACAAGACGGAATATTAATTTTTTTCCACAAGACTACCTATTACTGAAGATATTTACAATGTGTCATGACATGTAAAACTTCATTTGTGCTTTCAGACTCACTGCAAAGTTGAAATAGTGCTTCTAAGGGAGACTCCAACCACCAAGACCAAAAGCATGATAAAATGTTAAAAATATATATTTGGTTAATGTCAAAATGTGAAATGACATAACATTCTATTACAAGAGATGTTATTATATCCACTTTAATAGCGAATTTCACTCAGAAATGAGTCTTTTTACGAAGCCTTTGAATATTCAAATTGAAAGTATCGCGCAATCAAATCATTGTCAAATCATTGAGTTCTTGGGGTTTTAAATAGTAGGGATGAGGGGAGAAAAACTCAAACTAAAATATCCCTAGCTATAATACTGTATAATTGTATGTCATGAGAGTGTTTTGAGGTTACTTTGTTAAGACTTTTTGAGACTTTTGTGAATATTTCGTTCTTGCCCATATAATAGAGCAAAGAGCTGACGTTGGGGTATTTCACTGTATAGCTCTTCCAGAGTTTTCCTCCTTTTCAGGCCAATATGTCTGGTAAGTAAATTTTTTCTTTTCGTTTAAGATGTTTTCGTCTTCAGCAACCTGAAAAACATTGAGAAATAAAACAATATTAATTAAAATTCAAACTTTGATAAATGTATTGCATGGAAATGTACTGGTCAAATGATGCAGCCTAACTAATATTTTAAAACAGCAAACACGTGTGAAGGATTGATTTTAAACAAATTAGTGCAATTTTATATGCATGCATTTTTTTTATTATTAAAATGCCAGTTTGTGGGAGCAGTATTTATTGTGATTTAAGCTCATGTTTTATTGATAGCTTCAGTTTCTGTCTGCCTTTTATTGTATTTTATTGAACTTTTCCTCGAGCAAAACTGAATATGGTGTTTATCTGAACATTTATTTACTGTCGTTTTTAGTAGGCTACTTTAGTACGATATCGACCCCCGTGTCCAATTGAGCTTTACCGTTCGGAATAACCAACATTAAACGGTGGCTGAACGTAATTTTATTAAACAGAATTCAAATTTTTCTTCACAGTGTATATGAATATTTATAAGGACATTCTAACTCGCATAGCTATCTCAAGGAGCCCATCAAAACAGTGCCGAAGGGACGCTTTTGATATCTTATCAACATCAGCGCACTTTTTACTCTCTGTAAACTCAACTGCCTCCATGAACTCAGCCATGGCGTGGCGTTGTTTGGAACCAACTTATGTTCTTACAGAATTTTTATATAGCCTATATTAACGCGGATCAGGAAGACGTCCCACTGTGAATGTCTGCAAAAGCCTGAACAACCAATTAAAAAATTAGAAAAGAAGGACAACAACTTTTTCATCTAATTTTTACACGTTTCACAAATTTGGGGGAAGATGTTAGGCGCGGCTTCGCTCATGTAGGAAGAGAAGAGAGGACTGCCCATTAAATAAATCAAGAAATAACTTCACATCTGCACAGCAAATCGCAAAAACTTGGACTCGGGACTTTTTAGGGAATTTAAAATAAACAAACTATAGCTAATGTGCGGAGCGCTCGCAAACAAACTGGGCTTTTTTTTCTTTTTCTTTTTACAAAATCTGAATCTGTTTTCTATTGGACACCTGCACTTTACCATCGCTTTTACTGTGCATTTGATTTTTTCGCTTGTTGCTGCTGCTATTGTTGCTAGAAGAGTATTCTACTTACGTTTGAAATGTGCGGCGTCTCCAGAGGAAGCTTCTCATTCTCCCGGTCCGCCAGCTGTTACATTGTTTCACTTCGCTTCTCTCTAACCCAACTTTGTGCGCATTCCGCTCTCGAGTGAAACGCTCAATAGTTCTAATACTCCCCCGTTTGAATTGGGTTTTATTTCGCAACTACACGAAACGAACTCAAAATTAAACCCGCCGTCCCGTAGCAAAGATGGCTGGAGAGCATGTTTCTCGAAAATCACTACTATCCATTGTAATGCAAAAACTAACCCATTCACTGCCGGGTCGCACACGCATGTCAATGGAGCTGTGAAGACGGGGATAGACGGGGATAGCATTGTGCGAAGATTGATTATTATTTTTTTTTTCACAGGTAGGGTATATGGGGGAAATATAAAGCTATCTGTTTGCAGATGATCTTTTATACAGAAGCGAGTGACATAAATAATAAATAGAAGAAATCTTGTAAATGCAATATTTTTCATGCATGTTAATTTCCTAAAATGACAAAAACCTTATTTATTTTTATACAAATATTGTTTGCTGACTCCATTGTCTAATGACAATCAAAAAATAAAGGAAAAAATGTTAAAATACATCCATTGCAACCAGTATTTTCCCTCAAATCAGTTTCACTGAGAGCCCCTTAATATAAGGAATAGTAAAGGTGTTTCACAATAAACATTAAAAATCAAGATAACTTTATTCAAAATAATAAATACATAAAAAACGCCAGAAATATTGTCCTAATCATGGATAACTGTAACAACACTAATTTCATTAGATTTGTTTCTGGCAAACGCTTATGTTCTGCATGGACAAGGCTACTAATAAATCGTGCAAATTTGCACAAAAATATTGAAAATTAGTGCCTATTTCAGTGGTGAATGAGAATTGTTTTCCCTCCAGCAGATAAACCGAAGGTATACCAGGGTGTGCGTGTGAAGACCACAGTTAAGGAGTTACTGCAGAAGCACAGAGCCCTGCAGGCACAGAAAACCGCCACGGTAAACAATGCACGCAAAAAAAACATATAAGCAGACACTACTGGCTGGTTTATTGTAGCCAATGTAAAATGAAGAAGTTTGGTTAGTACAAGATAAAATTTATTCAGCAACCAGATGTTTTAAAGCACCACGCCCCCCTCAGGCCTGTGCTTGCATTTTCAGTTAACACACAATAGCTTTGTACAATCTAACGAGATATTTCTGCTGCTTTCCTCCGAACGAATGATTAATTATTGTTTCTCTTTTGCTATTTCAATCCCATAGAAATCACAAGCCATGGCCGATCGCGATGTCTGCTCTACGACCATGAATGGTAAGTTTAAAAAAATAAAATAAAAAATCTGACAAATAAAGTGGCTCACTGATTGTCTCAATCATTTGTCACATGCAGTCAAGACATTTCACATTGCTGTTTACAAAAGCATCAGATTTCAGTAACCTTACAAGCACCTGAAAATGCAGACAAAAAGCTGCTAAACCCTTTCCATACTAACATGTAAGAGCTTGATTTTTTTTTTTTACCAGGAAATCTGAGAACAAGACAAATGAAAACATTGACTGCATGCAACTTACTATACTCCAAATTAGAAATCTTTTTCATCCATCGCCAGGCACCAGCTTTAATAGTTCAAAATAAATAAAAGGAACAATGAAACCTACATCTATAAGTGCTCCTAACAGATCCGTCAATGATCTCCTTTTTTATAAACTTCTATTCAAATGTGATTTAGCTGTTGGCTGATGGTCTCGTGACATCATCTCAAGTCTTACTGGCCTAATTTAAATGTTCTCCTGTGTTCAAGCCAGTATTTTCTTCTGTCTTCCCCACAGCCCACCTTGATGTCTTCTCTGGAATGCAAGCTCAAGAGCCCTATTTCCAAAGTCGTCCCTTTACCGAAAATGTCAACATCCAGATTGAGAATGCTTATGACCATCAACAGATGATGCACATGATGCCATCTGAGACTTTCAGCGACAGTAATTTCGTGTGTCCCACTTCTTCGCAGTGGTCTAATGGATATCTACCTTCCAATACGGACATATATGGGACAAGCCTGGTATGTGTTTTTATTTTAATTAAAACCTTTTTTTAGCATTCCAAACCATGTCGTTTCCCCTACTAAGCAATACATTTTTTTTTAATGTTTTTGTATTCTATTTCAGGTATCGAGGACACCCTCAGACCCTTTTAATCTCCCTAGTCCAGTCGATTACAACAGTTATTCTCCCCCTCAGTCCCACTCTCCATCTTCCTCGTGCTACAGCTCCCCAACACGGATGGATCTGAGCTCTAGTTTCTCTCCAGAAAGCTACCACTATCAGCACTGCAACCTCCAGCATTGCTTTTGCCTGTCGCACTGCTCCGATGTGCAGGAAGGCATGGCCACTTCAGAGTATGCGCCCTACGGCTCTTCAGACTGTTTGTTTTCATACAACGACAACAGTTATTTCAGGAGGGATATCTTAAACCCAGAGATGTGCTACTTATAAAATGCATTTTTTTCAAGCACTTTGCGAGAGAATTCAGTGTCATAATTGAATGATTTTCAATGCATTTGTTGTATTTTCTTTTTGTTTTTATATCAAAGAAAAAACAATGATAGAATGCATGATTGAGCTTAGATTTTGAGCAACAAGGTTGATTGCAGAGAGCAAAAATATGTGTGAGTATAATTTACAAATTATTCATTTATCTTTTGTACAATAAACATATTTTTTCGTAATTGTTACTGGTATGTTTTATTAAAGTGGTTTGGTTATCTTAATATGTTAATGGGGAAAATATGTGCATCAAATTTCATTGTGCAGTTTCGGTTTCACTCTTTTACACTCAACTTATATTCACAGCAGTTATTTAACCATTAGTTAATTTCATAGCATTTGTTTTTCCTACCATAAAAGTCAACGGTTAAATGTTTCCAACACTCTTCAATATATCTTCTTTTGTTCTCAATAGAAAAGGAAAAAAATCGTTTGGAACAAATTATGGGCGTGTAAATAATGACCGAATGTTTATTTTTGGACGAACCATCATTTTAAACACTGCTCACAAACCGTTAGTTATTTATTGATCTATTTGTTGCCTCTTTACTGCAAAAATCTGTGAAAATGAATTTGAAAACAAGTTTCATCGCTGCCTTAATTTTCTTTTATAAAAAAAATGAAAAAAATAGGTAGCCTAAATTGCAGAAATTACTGGGATAAATTAAAACAAACGATAATGATGCTAGGTGACTAGGTGCGTATGTACCGATTATTTGTTTAGGCTACCGGCGGTGACTTACCAATAGTGGGAGCAATAAAATTCCATTATCATAGCGTACCTTCACCAGGGAACAAAAGTCCCGTTAACGTCAACTCGGAAGATGCTAAATTAAATGAAAATCAAAAATCTCTTAATTTGCATATAGATATCAAGAAGTTCAAAATCCATGCATGAAACTGTAAACAGGGCAAGAATAATCGTATGACATAATTATCTCATTATAAGCACTGTAGTCAATATACACTCAAAGTACACATTTTAACCAATAATAAACATGCAAATAAAATAAAAGTCTGAATGTGTTTTTCATCGTAGACATATGTTATCTTTTATTCGAAATAAATATCCCGTGTCTTGTAAAACATACCATGATTTAATCATTGAGCAGTCACGCACTTGTGTATTCATTAACTACATCAGAAATGGGGAATGTTTTGCAGTCAAACAGATGGGTGTGTACAATGATCCAAGGTTGGCAGCAGTTCATGTTTTGTGCCTGCTCTGCATTAACTTGGAAACCCCCTAGGAAGAGCAAGGGACAAGGAAGTCTTCCTCTATCCAGGCGTTGGGCTCGTTTCGTTGAACGGCGGTCCTCCCCTTACACATCATTACATCTGAATATACAGTAGTCACCCTGTCCCCCCACTTACGACGCCCCTGCGCCTGAATGAGATTCTCATTGTAGCGTACTTTCTTAAACTCTGCAGAGGCGTTTCGAGTCGGGGCCCTAGGCAAAAAAAAAAAAAAAAAAAGGTTCATAGGAGGCCCTCCAACCAGCATGCATCACTTTTATATTAAATAATCAGACACTAACAAAATGTGTAACTTCAATCAGTGCATCTTAGCAGTACAACAAAATTTGTTGCATCAATTCTAATTAATGTTATCTGTTGCATTATCACTAAATGTCTGTAGCTGATTGCATCACCCTTATACATTAAATAATGTGACACGAAACAATATGAGATGTAAACATTTAATTCAAATGTGCATAGTATATTTTCAAAAACTTGCCATTTAAAATGTGAGAATAAAAAAAGCTGAAAAATTTAAACTAGAGTAAAAAAAAGTATAAATATTTCACTCATTTTATTTATCTAAAAACCAGTCTACTCGACACATGAACACACATACCACTTGCAGACAACACACAATAACTTCCATCAGTGCACCTTAGCAGTACAAACATGTTGCATAAATTTTAACAATTCGTGTTATCTGTTGCATTATCATTAATTGTCTGTAATTGATTGCATGTGCTAAAAATATCAAGAAATAATATTTCATAAAAGATTTTATTATTTCCAAAAAAGTAGGTAACATCAGTGACAAGTACACGTGATCCTTAAATGAATGCATTAAAAAGCTATAAATAAACAAATACAATCATTAAGCTGTCATTTGTGTTTTCATGTCAAAATGCAATATAATAATGTGATCTAAGTTAAATAGAAAAATAATTGCATTTTTAGACATATTGCAATACCAAAAGTTGACATTTCTGTAGAATGACCCTTGAACAAAATTTCAATATGTTGTAGATTTTTAAATGTTAACACATATTTAAATAAATGATGGCTAAGGACGCGTGACTACTGCGTGATCAGATCACCCGCGGCCTCACGTTCAGTCTATTTTCACTCCAAGATGTCAAAAATAATGGTTTCATAATGCGATGCATGCTGTACATCGAATTGACACAGCAACATATACATGAGTTCCAGCATCAACTGAAAAAACACGTAGTGGTAACAGTTAAAATTACGCCAATTTAAACCCTCTAATTTAATAACGATGGGCAAGTTTAACTTATTGTAAATGCTAAACATTTTCATTATAATTTTCCACAAAACCAAATAAATTCAACAGCATGCTGTGACGTCTTCCATTTACACATTTATTATTTTAATATTTATACTTAAAATACACACAAATATGTGTGTGTGTGTGTGTGTGTGTGTGTGTGTGTGTTTGTATTTTAAGTATAAAAATAATATAAAATATTAAAAGTAACTAGTAACTTGACAATTTTTTTTTTATCGGATACACTTTTACTCTTACTCAAGTAACTTTTAATATTTTTACTATCACTTTTACTTGAGTCCTCACGTACTTGTACTTTTACTTGAGTATAGATTTTGGATACTCTACCCACCTCTGCCAACATGTGGGCCGCCACTCCAAATATGGAGGCAAATGGTCACATTGATGGAAGATTACCAAAATACCAATTTAAAAAAATTGCACGCATGCACGCACACACGCACACAAAACAACAATAAAATGGAAATTGGTGTCCAAAAATGCACCTGACTAAGACATTTTATTTACAGTGCAACTGTAATGTAGAACCCTAAATCAGAAAAAGTGGGGACAGTGTGGATAACGCAAATAAAAAAAGAAATTAGTAATTTCTAAATTTACTTTGACCTGTATTTCATTGCAGACAATACAACAAACATTTAATGTGTTCCTCATGATTTAAAAAAAAAAAAACACGTATTAAAATTTTGGTACTTGCAACTGATTTCAAAAAAGTCATAACAGTAAAGCATTTACCACTTTGTAATGTTGCCATTTCTTTTCACAACACCTAAAAAGATGTTTAGGAACTGAAGACACCAATTGATGAAGTGTTTCAGGTGTAATTTTGTCTCATTCTTCTTGCAAACAAGTCTTAAGGTGGGCAACAGTACAGGGTCTTTATTGTCGCATTTTGTGCTTTAAAATGTGCCACACATTCTCTATTGGAGACAGGTCAGGACTGCAGGCAGGCCAGTCAAGTATCTGTATCCTCTTAGTCTGCAGCCAGGACTTTGTAATGTGAGCAGAATGTGGTTTTGCATTGCATTTCTGGTTAAAATATGTATGGGCGTCACTGGAAAAGAAAGCAGCATATTGTGCTCCAAAATCTCTATGCACTTTTCAGCATTAATGGCGCCATCACAGAAATGCAAGTTACTTTTGCCAAGGGCACTGACACAACCCAATACCATGACAGACCCTGGCTTTTGGACTTGTTGCTGGTAACAATCTGGATGATAACATTCTTTTCTTCTTCGGTCTGGAGCACACGGCGTCCATTTCTCCCCCCAAAATACCCACAATACTGATTCATCTGACCACAGTACATGGTTGTACTGTGTGATGGTCCATGCCAGATGCCTCCGAGCCCAGAGAAGTCGACGGCACTTCTGGACACTGTTAACATATGGCTTCCTTTTGGCACAGTAGAGTTTTAACTGGCATTTGTGGATGTAACTATGTATTGTGGTACATGACAAAGGTTTGCTGAAGTTGTCCTGAGCCCATATGGTGATATCGCTTATAGATGAATGACGATTCTTGATGCAGTGCCGCCTGAGGGATCGGAGATCATGGTAGTTCAGCTTAGGCTGAAGTACTCCCTTGTCCTTTTCACACTGAAATTCCTCTGGAGTCCTTGAAACTTTTAATTATGCTTTGCATTGTTGAAGTTGAAATAAGCAAATGTCTTCCTATCTTTCTTTGAGGAACATTGTTTTTAAACATTTCAATAATTTTCTCACATAGTTGTTGGCAAAATGTTGATCCTCGGCCCATCTTTGCTCCTAAAGGACTAGAAATTTCTTGTATGCTGCTTATGTACCAAATCATAATTACAATCACCTGTTGACATCACCTGTTTCAAATCACATCATTTAACCAATTTACCTGATTACTAGCCCTAAATTGCTCCTGAATCTCCCAACTTTTTTTGCAATGTGTTTCAGTTCTGAATGACACGAAAGGATGTATATTTACAAATGAAATGACTCTTTGTAGCCATTGAACAGGATGTTATGTATATTAATAGGCGTGTTTCATTACAAATGATCAAATGAACATGATGAAATTAAACTTGCAGTTGCCGAAGAATAACAAAACCACCACAGGCTGATTAATTTTGCCATACCTTAGTACCCAATCACACAAATGTTTTTTTATATTTAGAAGCACTTTTTAAAATGGTATTTTATTGACAGACAGTGTTTTGCGTGCTGTTTATGCACCTCGGACGCCTCGTGTTCTAACCACCTGCTGGGCCTCACATTTTGACAGTGAGTTCTGTGCACCTGCAGCTGGAAAAAAGACAATTATGTATGGAAAAAGGGCCCAACGTCGTGTGCTTAATCTCCAAGACCATTGACACAGACCTATCTTTTTAGTAAAGCATACACTCAATACATCGCATAACGGTATGATGCATGAAAGTGCTCCACGCAGGTGAGCTGGCTCGACATTACCTGTAGGACACACTCCTCAATACACCAGACATTGTTAGAAACTCTCATAGGCTTTACATGTTTGTTTTTATGTTTGTTTATTTAACTGCTATTTTCATCTATAACACTCCATTTTTACATCTCATTTAAATACATGAACAGCAGCTAAGCTAATGATTTTCTTTATTCTCTATTTCCACCTGGGGATACTCATTCCGAGGTCCCTAGAGACCATGCAGCGCCATTGATGCGATCCAAGTCCTGTGAAGAGATGATCCCAAGGTATCCATAATCCTGGACCAGGTCGTATCCCGAGCTGATGCTGTGGTCATCATGGAGAAATGGAATGCATGAGACTGATTCCTGAATGACCACTGTGATAAACGAGCCCCCACATTGATCCTGCGGGTCAACCTGACTGCCTGCCGGTGCCCTACTCACACCTGCAGCTTCTCCATGATGGACATCCAGCTTCTTCAGCCTCCAGCGCCTAGACTGCAGCTCTGAACAGGAAGTTTGGCCAGATGAAAAATGGTCATGCCTAACAGAGCCTAGTTTCTCTCGAGGTTTTTTCTTCCCTTCACTTCGTCAATTGGTGACATTTTTTTTCCTCGCCACTGTCGCCACTGGCTTGCTCGGATCGGGACTTGTGGAACTGTGCTTCGGTGGATTTGCTCTGCGGTGTTTGAACTTTCAGCAGTGAAATTTAGACCACACTGAACTAAACTAAACTGAACTTCAACTCTGAAATCTGGACTTTACTAGAACTATGTTAAGCTGCTTTGACACAATTTACATTGTGAAAAGCGTTATATAAATAAACTTGACTTGACTTGACTGTGGTTGCTATATTGTGTCAACATAAAAAATACAATAAAAGTTGCACATGCACTGTGAGGGGGAAACAGGATTCATTGGAACATGGGTCTGCCAATTTTATTGCAAAGTTGTCAATGCCTTTTGTGTTATTTATGTAATTTAAAGTTGGTCAGCCTATTAGGGCCCCCTTTTGGGCTGGGGTCCAAAGCATTTGGCTGGATTTTATCTGGATTGTGCAATACAGCATTACAGTCTGTATAAAATCTGCCAAATTACTTGGTGGGAAACACTGAGAAGGGCGGTGGAAAGTGTGAAAGTCTCATGCACTCCATTTCTCCATGACGACCCCAGCATCAGCTCGGGATATGACCTGGTACAGGATTAGGGATACACTGAGTGTGTGGGCAGGTTGCGAAACGCAAATTTAAGTACAATTGACTGTTTGGGGACTCTTGATAAAGCAGGGAATAAGCCGAAGGAAAGTGATTGAGTGAGTGACTGAGCCCACCACAGCTGCATGCTCTAAACTTAGATATAGCAGGATCATGTGCATTAATCATGCATTCAGTGCATGTCTTCGCATTACCTCTGATCATGAGATGTTAGCCTGCTACTGCAGTTAACAGATTTTAAATAGGAAAATGAAACATTTGTTTAGAGCCTTTAACAAAAAAAAAAATCAATGGCAATTTATTATTATTTAATTTAGTTATTCCTGGAAATTGTCCATTGTCCAAATTGTCCACCTTTATGTGGAAAGCACAAACCCATGTGAAATCCTCTGATTTAAAAGACAAATTTATGAAATTTATGTAGTGTAATTTCGCCATTAAAAATAGAACGTTCACATTATGCTAACAATAAAAATATTGCTAAAATATAAATATTATTTGATTTTCTAAATATTTTTTTGTGTTCCACAGAGGAAAATGGTTGCAAAACCAAAACACCCTGCGGAAAAGATAAATGTAAAAAAGTGATTTTTTTTTTTATTGTAGAAAACAGGACTCTAAGAATTCTAAGGTCCCATGCAGCAGACAGAAGCAAATACTTGATCCAATATTGTGCTTCTTTGCACAATAATCTAGGGCTCAGGGTATGTTTTCAGCTTCCCAATTAGGGTCAATTTCGATCTTTTATTCCCCTCACTCACATAAGCAGCTGTCAATGAGGTTTTTTTCTGTCTTCAGTAGTTTATTTGTTTTATTCCTTGTGATTTATTAAAATGGGTGTCTCTCCGGTCCAATCACTAAAATAAACAGGTGTTATTTATTATTTCTGATTGGCCCGCTGACAGGCTCTGAGCATGCTCTCCCCCCTCATTGGGTGTTCGATCTTGCTCACCTCTCCACAGTCACCAAAAATCATTCCATTTGCTGAAACACAGAGAAAGTTGTGGCCAAATTAACCTCAAAATCACCACAGAGCGGATGAAAACATACCAATACAGCACACAGGGGTTAATATATAAAGGAGCTTAGTGAAGACTGTTATGGGGAGTGTTATGGACTAATTTCTCCCCAGCTGTTTCCAGATTGCAGTGACTACCAAAAGGCCCCGCTGTTTAGAGCGAGCAGTGACTCTCCAACTTCCCTGCTGTTTTCATACAGCAGTGAATCTCCAGCATCCCCGCTGCTCCCAGAAAGCATTATCTCTCCAGTGCCCTCACTTTCACCAGACTAAAGTAACACTCCAGCGCCTCCACTGATTCCAAGCAGCAGTGACTTTCCAGTACTGTTACTCTCCTGTACCCCTGCTAGTCCCAGCCAGCTGTATCTCCCCTGCGGTATCCACCAGTGATACAGCAGCACTCCTAGAGACTGTGGAGTGTTCTGCAGTGGACAAAAAGGTGACCAGCTTCCACCACCTCGATCACAGAAGCGTAGGAGGAGAAAGGGCTCCTTTACCCTGCCGACCCCAGTCCAGCTCCTTGCCCTGGTGGCACCGCCCAAGCTCCTTGCCCTGCCTTCTCCAGTCTGACTCATTGGAGAACAAAGCTTGGGAGAAGCCAGGCTCAGTTGGGGTGACCAGTTCTACTCTGGACAAACATGAGGGCAGAGCTGCAGTCTGGATGCTGAAGGGCTGAAGACAATGAGCATCCATTGTGGAGAAGGTGCAGGTTCAAGATGGTTGGGTGTTCAGACTAGCCAATTAGATCAATACATAAATTTCTTTGCAGGAGTCTTGCACTCTTGACTCATCGATGAACACACTGACTGCTCTGGATATGGTCCAGATCCACATTTATGTATTCAAATTACAGTGTCTTTTTGGGATAGGTTCAATGCATTGGTAAATAAGTGTTTAATCCATTTTATGCACTGTGTCATATCACTCAGAATTTTTTATGCCAATAAACTTCAAAAACTCATCTGTTTATGTGGAGGTTGATATTAATTCCTGCCTGTGTTTTCATTTTAAAACCACAAAATACAATTTTAAAAACATTTCTCTCTGTCCCTTTATATATTTCATCCACAATAGAACTTAGGAGCAATCTTTGATTTCATAAAATAAACTCTCTATAACTAACCCCTTAAAATAATGGTCCATTAGTTAATGTGTTTACTAACATGAACAAACAATTAGTAATACTTTTATTATGGCATTTATTCATCTTTTAATAATGTTAATGTTATTTAAGTTAAATAACTTTAGTTCATGTTAACTCACAGTACATTACTCAATGTTAAGCACAACTTTGGATTTTAATAGTACATTAGTTAATGTTGAACTATGATTAATAAATGCTTTACAAGATTATTCATACTTAGTTAATATTAGTAAATACATTAACTAACATTAACTAATGGACCATTATTCTAAAGTATTACCAAGTATGATTATTTTTCATGTGTGTATTTCATAGTGCATCACACAAGCTTTTCAATCTAGGGGTAATTCCTGTGGTTATAAATAAGCATATAATACGTAACGGTTACTACGTAACCCTCGTTCCCTGAGGGGGGAAAGGAAATGCTATGTGGAAAACTTCCACTATGGGGATTTCGCCAGAAAGACAATTATCTGAAGAGAAATAAAACAGGCCAATAAAATGCCAATGAATTGGCAGCGCCGGCACACGCAGCTGGCAGCAATCACAATCAATTGTGTATAAGAATGCCAGCCATGCGTGGCAAAAGCACCTTTTCTAGCTGAAGAAGCCGAACTACAGCTGTCAGCTAAGGCGCAATCACTGTGGTGAAGGAACATAGCATTTACGTTCCCCCCCTTGGGGAATGAGGGTTCTGTAGTAACTGTTACATTCCCCAGCGGGAGGGGAACTTCAATGCTATGTGGAAATCTTCCACTATGGGGAAATGTATGGAAAACGCCACAGTGATTGAACTTTACCACGTCACTGGTGAGAGGTTTGCCAGGCTCCAGCATGAGCGCACCATCATCACCAGAGACGCAGCCCTCCAACGTGTCCCCTGGCCCTAACTTACCTTACTTACTTGTGAAGCGCTTAAAGGCTTATTTATATTTTTTTGGGGAGCCGTAAAAATACACCTAGTTAAGTTCTAGGATGGCATCCACTATCCGGTGGGCCAACCTCAATATGGATACGGCACTTCTCGTCTGCCGATCATAACAGAAAAGGAGCTGCTTAGAGTCGTAAGCTCTAAGCTCATATTTCGACATCCGGCTTTGCTACTGTTCGGACGCTTCTGCCTACCGCTCTGCTCTCTTGCTTTTTATATTTCATACTCTAATAGCACAGTGCTCAAACAACACAGCTTGTAGATCAACATTGAATCCACAAACTATCTGGAATACAAGAGGGGAATTATTGACTAAACAATCCTCCCGCTACCAGCTGCTTACATTCCTGAGACGGGAAAAGACAAACTGCACAAACTGCCACAGACTTCTACAAAAGATTGCAGTTCTAGAAACAAAGTTACTTGCGATCCGGCCAGAACTGCCGGATCACACAGGACCATTTCATTGTGGACCCTCACAGCATACAGTCGGTGAGTCCCGTAAATCTACTCCAGCTACTGTTTTGAGCACAGAAAAACAGAATGAAACTGTTGAAAATGAAAATGATAACCGATGGCATAAACAAGATGCGAGACCAAAGGGTACTCGCGGGGTCCGATCACGAAGATCATATGCTGCTGCATTAGCGTCCTTTACCCCAAATACAGCTCAGACTCAAATACAGCTTCAGAACAGATATGAAGCTTTGAGTAATATGGGTGAAGAATCCCCAAATGCAGTCAGACAGAGATCGCATGACTCAGCAGCTAATTCTTCATGGAACGAAGGCTCTAGGCCGACTAGACAGCGACATTCTGCTCGGATCGCAGCCGAGATAAGAACATTGATTGTTGGAGATTCAATAATCAGGAATTTTAGGAGCAGAGCTACAATGACATACTGCTTGACATTTGACACTGTCGATCACAGCATACTTCTGGATAGGCTGGAAAACTGGGTTGGGCTGTCTGGGACGGTCCTCAAATGGTTCAGATCTTACCTTGAAGGGAGAGGTTACTATGTCAGTATAGGTGACCATAGGTCGAGGTGGACATCCATGACACGTGGAGTCCCACAAGGTTCAATTCTGGCACCTCTCCTGTTCAACCTTTATATGCTCCCACTAAGCCAAATAATGAGAAAGAACCAAATAATCCTACCACAGCTATGCTGATGACACTCAGATCTACTTAGCCTTACTGCCTAATGACTTCAGCCCCATTGACACCCTCTGCCAATGCATTGATGAAATTAAGAGTTGGATGTGGCAAAACTTTCTTCAGTTAAACAAAGAGAAAACTGAAGTCATTGCATTTGGGAACAGAGGTGAGGTTCTCAAGGTGAATGTGTACCTTGGCTCTAAGGGTCAAACAACAAAAAATAAGGTCAAGAATCTTGGTGTGATTCTGGAGTCAGATATGAGTTTCAGTAGTCACGTCAAAGCAGTAACTAAATCAGCATACTATCATCTGAAAAACATTGCAAGAATTAGATGCTTTGTTACCAGTGAAGACTCAGAGAAACTTGTTCATGCTTTTATCACCAGCAGGGTGGATTACTGTAATGGACTCCTCACTGGCCTTCCCAAAAAGACAGTCAGACAGTTGCAGCTCATCCAGAACACTGCTGCCAGGATTCTGAATAGAACCAGAAAATTATCAGCTTCCAGAAATGATCAGATGTGCTCCAACTATAGGTACATTCAAATCAATACTGAAAACACATCTGTTTAGCTGTGCCTTTACTGAATGAGCACTGTGCTACGTCCAACAGATCGCACTATTATGTCTTTCTTTTCTCACCAGAATGGGGACGTCCCAGAGTAAAGTGAGAAAATATGATACACCGGTGTTTTGGAATATGGAAAATGGGCAGTTAAAAGATTAAACTTGATCAATCAGCATACTGGTAGATCTGTCTCTGTGGGATAGCAGCGTAATTACAATAAGTGAGATCCGAGACGTGACTCGCCACAGATAATCTGTTGCGGGGGGGTTAAAGTCCCTGGCGTCTGGCTGAGATCAAGACCTTTTATTACGTTTGGCTAACTAAAGCGATCTACTCCCGGGAGGGGGTTGAAATCAGGGGCGCCGATGGACATCTGGTCCTCTGTGTCATCAAGTGAGAGGGTGATCATCCTGGAGGATGGAGTGCTTCTCTCACAAGAAGCTTGGATGGAGTGTGCTGAGGAATGGGAGGTCCGCAAGCCCGAGGGCGGCGGATTGACCCCCACTGTAACCCTCAGATCTTGCTGAGTGCCAACCACTACTTGCAGGAGACAACAGGGGTGGTTCGCCCTTTTGCAAGAGCGAGTTTCGATCTTAGCTGAGCAACAGACATACCATCGCAGTGACAGCATGCACTGCCTGCGAGCACTGCATTAACATGCTGAACCCTCAGACATGCAACACAGTGCTCGTGTGCATCATCCGTGGACAGGGAACCACCTCATCCAGAAACGCGACGCCTTTAAAAATACACAATGCACGACCGTGTTGCTCTTTTCGGTGAATTTGCTTTATACTCACCGCTCTTGAAGTACCGGTCCAGCGAAACGCCCAGGGATGGGAGAAGCCCAGCTCGACCGTCGCTGCTCGCGCTGTTGCTTGCACTGGAACCGGGAGAAATCAGCCTCTCAGAAGACAGCAGCTTTCTCTCTCACTCTCTCTCTCTCAAACGAAGTCGGAGGATGATAGCAAAACGTCTCTTTCAGTCTGCATTTGAGGCTTCTGAAAGCGAAAAGGTGCTTTTGCGACACGTGGCTGGCATTCTTATACACAATTGATTGTGATTGCTGCCAGCTGCGTGTGCCTGCGCTGCCAATTCATTGGCCCGTTTTATTTCTCTTCAGATGATTGGCTTTCTGGCGAAATCCCCATAGCGGAAGTTTTCCACATTGCTTTGAAGTTCCCCTCCCGCTGGGGAACCTTTTTTTGGAGATTTGTTTTGCACTTACCTAAGCCACATACCTACTGTGTAGATTTCAGAAAACAATTCATACGATGAGAGGATTAAATGAAGACATACGACCTTGCCTTTGAGTTATATTCAACCCAAACTGCTAAGTACAGTGAATAAATGTTTTTTTAATTAGCATATTCATCCTTTCTGATGACACCACTATCACTGATACCACTGATTCATTAGTTTAAACAGGAACATCGTGGACTGCTGCGCAACATGATGAGGACTAATTGTTTTAAATGGGCCAGTCGTCTTCTCAAAGGTTAACCTGAGCATGGCCTGAGGTAGAGAAAGGTATTGTACTCTGTAGTGATGACAGATAACATCACTATCAGACACATTGATGTCTCAGTTGGTGGGAGAGATGCCAAAGATACTTCAGCACTGACATTAGGAATTTGAATTCAACAGTTTCACACCTTAAAAAAAGATAAACACTGAAAATGGTCTGTTACAACAGACTGACTGCAATTCGCTATAGTAACATTTAAAAAACGCGGTGTTTTGTGTGAGTCTGTTCACATTACGCTTGAGATGTCGCTGTGGCTCTGTCTCTAGCTCTGTAGTTTAATTTAAGTTGTATCACAATTTATTGTAGTTTTTTTTCCTGATACAGTAGTCTGGCAGTCCAATTTTTGTATAATATAATAATAAGTCTGTTAAGAAATAGATAATAGCGACTACATTTTTGGTGATATATTGTATCTATTTAAAAAGAACACATTTGTTTGTGTGCTAGGAGTATGTAACCAAAAATACAGACTGAAAGGACTGAAAAAGTATGAGGTATTGAGCAACTGTTAATCTCAGAGTTATTGTTCCTTTTACATCTTTATTCAGTTGGTTTAGATGAAAAGCATGTTACAGATTTGCTTAAGCTTTGCTTAACACATTTCTAATGTCATAATAATCTCATTGAACACAAAAGTGTCTACATTTTTGGAGTCTTTACAAACATTGACAGAGTTTAAAAAACATAAAAGTGTACACTTCATGATCTATGACAAGTCAGACATTGAGCAATCGACATTTTTTCTGAAAAAAAAAAAAAAAAAGCATAACTTGGTTGAAATCTGAAAGTTCTCTTGACAGAAACAATGCTTTAGGTCAAGAGATCAAACATGCAAATGTTTCAATTTTATGGCAACACTGAATTATGATCAGAAATGAACTCTGTGTCAACTAAGGCCTCTAACCTGGTCTCCCATAATCCCTCATAATTACATTTTCGTAAAAACATGCAGAAAAAATATGCTATGTTATAGAAAAATATGTTATTTTCAAATTTTAGTTTTAGAAAGCTTTGGAAATTAGCAAATCATGAGAAGCAACACCTCTAAAAGATGGACAGACATAAATATTTTTTGTCAGCCGTTAAAACGTGTTTCCACATTTATATTTTTTGTGTATTAACCAACATTGGTTTCATTTTTACTGCATAAATAAAGCTAAACATAAATCTGATTGGCCAGACTATTGCATTAAAATAACAAACTACAGTAAGAGACACGTTTCAAATATATGCATTGCAGTCCTTGACTTAAACACTAATTCATATGTAGAATGTTTTAATAAGTATACATTTTACATGAAGTCTTTTCAAGTGACATTGAAGGAATGCAACACTGTAAAAAATATCCGAAATGAGCAGTTTTTCGTATTTTGTGATAATTTTTTTCCCACGTTTATTTTTTAATCGTATTATGGGACCTTGATCTTTTTTTTTTTAAAACAACTTTTAACCTTGAAAAAGTAAAAAAAAATTTTTTAATAGTTTAAAGTGATATAGTGTCTGTTTTTTTTGGTTTTTTTTGGATTGTAAAAAACTGCCAGAACATTTTCTGTTATTTTAAAGACTTGTTTCTCTTTATATTATTCATTTATTCATTTTCGTACAGCTTAGTCCCTTTATTCATCAGGGGTCGCCACAGCAGAATGAACTATCATATGAATGATCCAGCATATGTTTTACACAGCGGATGCCCTTCCAGCTGCAACCCAGTACTGGGAAACATCCATACACACTCATTCAGACTCATACACTACGGCCAATTTGGTTTAATCAATTCACCTATACCTCAGGTCTTTGGACTGTGGGGGAAACCTGAGCACCCGGAGGAAACCCACACGAACACAGGGAGAACATGCAAACTCCATACAGAACAACTGACCCAGCCGGGACTCGAATCAGTAACCTTCTTGCTGAGAGGCGACAGTGCTAACCACTGAGCCATCGTATCACCCTTCTTATTCATTTTATTATTTCAAACAACTAAAATGTCACTAGAAGTCACTTTTGACTTGAATTTTTATCATCTAAAGTCAACAGAGCAGAGATCAACATCCCACAATGCAATTCACAACCTTAAATAAACAGAAAAAACATCATATATATCAAATACAAAACTGTTAATAAACAGATATTTTTTACAGTGTAGAAATAAGGTGTTTTAAGTACTTATTTGAGTCCACTGCATAACAGAGATAAGACTGACTCCTTCAATTCTTCTTTAACGTAAAAAACAAACGAAAAAAACAAAACATGCATTGAGCATAAATCAGGCAGGAGACACCTACTTTAACAAGATCTACCTTAACATATCAGTATTGTTCATTCCTGAATGACACTGTCGTAAATTTCTTTCTCATTAGTGAGAGGACAAGAAAAGATCAGCAGATTTATGTCCACAGCCAAGTCAAGTCATCTTCATTTCTATACAATGCAGATTGTGTCAAAGCCGCATTACATAGAGGAACAGAAAAAAAAGATTAAAAAGCCATAACAATATTTCACTTTGTGGGACATATTTAGCATATCAGCAAAGAAAAGACACTTTCAGTTAAACAGCAACTGTTTCTGAACACAATTTTAGTTGATCAGAGAAGCACATTATAGCAAATGAATTATTTCATCATTAGAAATAGAAATGCAGTTTTGTGAATAGGATGGATAATCATATGGTTATTAGTAAAGTTCTTTTAAAATTGAGTGTTTTACACTAAATTACTCTAAATATTATAATTAACATGTGGCAAGTTGTTTTTAAGTACGTGTTGTACACTGTAAAACATTCTTGCTACTTTATTTTTTATTTCAAATTAGTGAATTTAGTTATTTTAAATTATAGTTATAATTTAGTTAATCAAACGAACTTTTCTAGTCATCTCAACTTACACCAATCAAACTGACTAAAATATTAAGTTCACCTGAACCTTCACCTGAAACCTGATTAACTTATTAAAAATAAGTTAAAATGACAAAAAACATTTGTTGTCATGACGTTTTGTCATATAATTTTTCAACTCTTCCTAGAGAAATGAAGGGCAAGTTGCTTCATGCCCCTCTCAGTTTTCTCCTGATACATTTCTCAAGAGTTGGTGTTAAATGTTTCTCATAGACTCTTTGCCAACTTGGATTGGTCTAGACCTGTTTGTGTTTATTTTTCACCTCATTTCTCTCAAATGTAAGTTTGTGTTCTTTGCTGTAGTATTTGGTTCCTTATGTTAAAGCCAGCTGTGTGAATGACGAAGTTTCCGAATGGAGAATAAATTGCAGCAGCACTTATCATGTATGACAAGGTCAGTGCTGAAAGATTACTGGTATCATGTGATTTAACCAGCACCTGTGCTTAGAACAAAGAGCAAAGAGATGATTTTTCATATTTTAAAACTCTTTCTCAATCACATTACTTCAGCTTATTCACCTCTTTCTCAGGGGTCACCACAGCAGAATAAACCAGCAAATACTCTGCATACGTTTTCTTTTAAGGATACCCCTCCTGACCCCTCCTGATAAAAATTCTGCTACATTTAAATCTGCAACATGCCCCCCTAGTAAATAGAAATGGCCAAACAAATATCATTACAGTTACTATGTTACATTTTGGCAAGTTAGAGACTAGTTTAAATCTTATTCGTACTGTATATATATATATATATATATATATATATATATATATATATATATATATATATATATATATATATATTAGTCTATTCTGATCACACACTTATGCTTATGTTTGATTGTTTGGATATCATGCTTTTCTGAAATTAATACATTTTATACAAATATAATCATACACATTTATACAAACTAGACACTAACTCACCAAATACTTGCAAAATGTTTTCCTCATATATGAGATGCTTTAATGACCAAAATGAATGACGACCCATCAAATCTGTGGATTTGCTTGCATGTTTTAATAGTTTACTACATAAATAGCAATGTGAACTGACAAGAGAAATTCTGTCAATTTAAATTTTATGTTTACTTTACTTTTATGGTTACTTTAACATAGAAGATTTTTTTATAAGAAAATATTTCCTATTTGACAACTTGGCTTGTACTTTTAAGGTTATATACATTGTAAAAAATGCTGGGTTCCACACAATTGCTTCATGTTGTCCCAACACAAATCTATTAAATTAACTTAATCGAATACAAATACAAATGTAAGTTGATTGAACATAAAACAAAAGTAATTGTCCCCAAAATACCTTAAGAATTGTGTTGTTTTAACTCATTTTTAAATAAATAGTTTAAACAAGCAGCAAAAGTTATATTTTGAGTGTAGGCAATCTGTAACTTAAGTATTTTATAGTCAACAATATCTCAAGGCGATCATTATAATAAAATGTTAGTGAGTTTCTCATGGCTTGCCCTGAGAATAAAAGAATTCATCTGTAAATTTACCCATCACCCTTTAAAACCAGAAAGTTGGGTTTTCTGCAGTTTTCCCAAGGAAAGAGCAGCAGTGTGAGATCTGTGGATTGTGTAACGACTATTTGATAGGAGGAGTTTGGAAGAGCTGTTTTTTTTTTTCTTCAGACATAATACTCCATCACTGGGATCCCTGCTGACATATCAAGACTGTGTCTGAAAATGATTAATAAACTGGCACCTGAAGACAAAACATTTACTGTTAATGTTTGCCAATGGTTTATCAAGTAATCTTCAAAGAAATACAAACCGTTTATAGTTGAAAACATGACTTTTTTGTTGCTGTGACAGTTGTTGCTTACAATAAACAGTGCGCATGTAACTTTATAATGAGTCTCCTTTGCACTCTTTAATGCAGAGTGTAATCTGAGCGATTCAGGCAGGTAATTAACTTTGACATGTTTCTTGGCTTCCCCATCGTGCACATCTAAGTGCCAAATATTGTCCCCCTCCACCACACAATTTTTTTTGCTTACCATTGACAGTCACACCTTGTACTCTACCATTTTTTTTTGTACAGACATGTCCCTGAATCTGGTTGGGGGAATTCAGCGGCACCTTAAGTCACCCAAAGGCGTCTTGCGCGCACTGTGTGTTCTGAGGAAAATTCTGCACAAAGGTTATGTTTATAAAAAAAAGCAGTGAACAGCTGTCAATTTCTTGGTTTTAGTCACTTATATGAAAATGCCCACTGAGGGACATGACCCCAAAATAATTTTGTCTACTGTCTTGCTTTTTGATTACAAATTGGTTGAACACTCAAAAAACAACATTTGCTGTTTGTTCAAACTTAAAATGAGCTCAAACTTAATTCCTTCATGGTGCCCCAACACAAATCGATTGTGTGGAAACCAGCATTTAGTGTATTAAAATCACTGAACTATGACCAAGCATGTGTAAATTAGGAATTGATATTAGATTATTGCCACCGAATTCCTGTGGTTTAACAATAGGTCACGGTGCTACTGATGCCAAGGTTGTGCGTTCGATTCCCAGGAATTGTATGAACTGATATAATGTACAGTTTAATTACAATGAATGTCATTTTGGATAAAATAGACTGCAAAATGGGCTTGTATGTGTGTGTAAAGCCAACATGATGTAATACTGTGGTCAATTAATAATTATTGCATAAAATTTAATTGAAACTATGCATGGGAACAGATCAAAAGCCATTGAAAATCTTTCAATCAATTATATTTTTATATAGGGCAATATTTGGCAGAGATACAAACATTTGAAAATTCAATTCAATTCAATTCATCTTTATTTCTATAGCGCTTTTACAATGTAGATTGTGTCAAAGCAGCTTCACATAGAAGATTATAGTGAATTGAAATGGTGTCAGTTCAGTTTTTAGAGTTTAAGTTCAGTTCAGTTCAGTGTGGTTTAATTTTCACTGCTGAGAGTCCAAACACTGAAGAGCAAATCCATCGATGCGCAGCTCTACAAGTCCCGAACCATGCAAGCCACTGGCGACAGCGGCGAGGAACGAACTTCACCAATTTGCGAAAGTGAAGGAAAAAAAACCTAGAGAGAAACCAACCTCAGTTGGGCACGACCATTTCTCCGATGGCCAAACATCTTGTGCAGAGCTGCAGTCTAGGCGCCGGAGGCTGGTGAACGCTGGACGTCAGCGAAGACTCGTCTGTCACTGGGGTCTCACAGGAATCAGTCTCATGCTCTCCACTCCTCCATGACCACCACAGCAGCTGCTCAGGATACGGCCTGGTCCGGGATTATGGAAACCTTGGGATCATCTCTTCACAGGTCTTGGATTGCATTAGTGACACTGCATAGTCTCTGGGGGCCTCGGGATGAGTATCCCCAGGTGGAAATAGAGAATAAAGAGAATAATTAGCGTAGCTGCTGTTCATAGTGTATATAAACGAGATGCAAAAACCTGCGTGGAGCACATTCATGCATCATACCGTTATGCGATGCATTGAGTGTATGCTTTACTAAAAAAATGAACTGAGAGAGTGTGTCTGAGCCTCGGACATTATCAGGAAGGCTATTCCAGAGTTTAGGAGCCATAAATGAGAAGGCTCGACCACCTTTACTCGAGTTTGCTATTCTAGGTACTACCAGCAGCCCTAAGTTTTGAGATCTTAAAGAGCGGGTTGGATTGTAGCGAGACAGAAGGTTGGTTAGATAAACAGGAGCTAGATTATTTAAAGCTTTATAGGTAAGAAGCAATATTTTATAATCAATACAGAACTTAACAGGCAGCCAGTGTAAGAAGGATAAAATTGGGGTGATATGATCATATTTTCTAGACCTGGTAAGAACTCTGGCAGCTGCATTTTGTACTAGCTGAAGTTTATTAATAGAGGATGCTGGGCAACCAGCGAACAGAGCATTACAGTAATCCAGCCTAGAAGTCATGAAAGCATGAACTAGTTTTTCTGCATCTGAGATGGATAGCATACTTCGTAACTTAGCGATATTTCTCAGATGAAAGAAGGCGGTTTTTGTGACATGGGAGATATGATTTTCAAAAGTTAAATTGCTGTCTAGTATAACACCCAGATCTTTTACAGTAGAGCTAAAGCTAACTTTGTGTCCCTCTAATTGCAGGTCGAGTTGTGAGATCTGTTGTGTACAGGATTTAGGCCCAATAAGTAATAATTCTGTTTTGTCTGAATTTAAGAGAAGGAAATTGTTGGTCATCCAGTCTTTAACATCTTTAATACACTCAGTTAGCTTAGACAGTTCAGATGTCTCATCAGGTTTTGTTGAAATATATAATTGAGTATCATCTGCATAGCAGTGAAAGCTGATCCCGAGCAGTGAAAGCTGAATTAAATCTGGATTATCAGGGTTCAAAAAATCAGTTTTGATATATTTTTAAAGTTGGAAATTTACAAACTGTCTTCATGGAACATCATCTTTACTTAATATTCTAAATATTTTTGGCATAAAAGAAAAATCATTTAGTTTTCATTCATTTTCTCTTCGGCTTAGTCCCTTTATTAATCAGGAGTCGCCACAGCGGAATGAACCGCCAACTTATCCAGCATATGTTTTACGCAGCGGATGTCCTTCCAGCCGCAACCCAACACTGGGAAACATCCACACACTCTTGCATTCACACACATACACTACGGCCAATTTAGCTCATTCAATTCACCTATACCGCATGTCTTTGGACTGTGGGGGAAACCGGAGCACCCGGAGGAAACCCATGCAAACACAGGGAGAACATGCAAATTCCACACAGAAATGCTAACTGACCCAGCCGGGCCACCGTAACGCCCTTATTTAGTTTTGACAAATACAATATATTTTTTTGGCTACTGCCATAATTAACTGTGCTACACGAAGTCTGGTCCAGGATCACATATTTCAAATCTCAGCTAAGGTGGAAAGTTACAAATTACAACTACTTGCGTTACTATTAACTGTAGTTTTTTTGGATATTTGTGCTTTTTAAATCTGTGCTTTTACATGAGTACAAATAAAGGTAAGTATTCTACTCAGATACTTTTGAATCATAACTCTATACTGAGTATGCTCATAATTTGAGTTGAGATTAAAACCTTTAACCTGCATTTCAGTAGCCAAGAAAGGTATCCGTGTGTAAATGGACCAATAAAAACCCTGCTGTCTGAATCGGGAAAAGCCATCTGTAGCAGCTTTAAAGAGCTCATCATCATAATAACAAAGAACAATCACAGAGAATGAACATTTGGAGAACAGTGTTAATAAAATACCTCAATTTTGATACCTGTCGATATATCTGACATGTTTTCGATAGGCTATTCATTTCCCACATATCTAAACACAGACAAGTCCCACTCTGTGCTCTCTGACAGCGACTTTTATACACACACCGCCTCTGTCACTCAATATAGTCAGAATGTCAGCTCAGGATTGCAGTTATTGCTCATAATTTAAGTTAATTTCTGCAAATGTCATGAGCCCTTTATTATATCACGAGAGCACAGTGATTTAATCACAGAAAACTTACTCAAATAGAACAATATAGAATGCTCAGGCTGCATGTAATCGCAGTCTCACTCAGCTTTCAAGTACAAGTTATTTCTCTCCGCTTCTGGTCTAAACTTTGTCAGAAATGTAGTATTTTGAATAGATCCATGAAAATGCTACCAGAAATCTTATTGGCTGTATCGTTGTGAAATGTACCAGAAAGTCCTTTAGCAATCAAAAGTGGAGCTTTAACTTTTTTGCAGCATAAACGTTTGCTAGAAATCTTTCCTGAATTGATGATTCATGATTTGGACACACATCATCATCATCATCATCACACGCACATATACGTGTCTGTACATATATTGTACTGACAGGTCAAAGCTGAAGTTTCATGTATCAAAATACACAATATGGCAACACTGCTTATAAAAATTCAGTGCTGTCATATTTCAACTTCAAGTGAATTGATGTAAATATAAAAATATAATATTCAGTTTAAAATCAAGTCGAAAACCAAGCTTCTGTGTGCTGTAATCTATTGCAACAAAGTTATCCTTCCATAAAGGCAAAAACATAGTAGCCTACTTTAACTTGTAATTAAGTAATAAGTAATATTACATAATAACATTAAGTATTTAGATGATATTAGTACTTTTACTTGAGTACAGATTTTCAGTCTCTTCACCTCTAAATCACAGTCATGTGATTTGAATATGTGCATTTGAAAATGTGCTGCCTCAGCGAGTCTTTCATTTCCATAGTTTAGTTTGTTCATACTGATTTTATGTATTGTTGATTTTGGGGCCTAACTGGAGCACATGTTATAGCTATGTTATAGGCCCTTTATTGTATGATCTGTTATTTTAACTCTTCTTGACTGTCATAGTACAAACTGAATGGGATGAAGTGAGCAAGAGGTATGTAAATGTAATCTATGTAAATGTTATGTTATGACTGTTTAGAGCACAAAATAATTATATCATGTAGTCATAACTAGATTGAGCTCCTTGTTCAATGCGGTGACTATCAGGAACAGGGTTGTGCTTCCCAAGGCACACCAGCACTGCACATTTTCAACCTTTCCAAATCAAACACACCTGAATCAACTCATCAGAACATGAAACAGACTCCAAAACCTGAAATTGATGGGTCACATAAGGCAGACATCCAAAATGTGTACTGTTGGTGTGACTCCAGGAACAGGGTTGGGAAACACTGCATTAGAAGAGTGGTCAAGGTCTTTGGTCACTGGAATAGTAAGAAATTGGGTCAACGGAATAGGCGAGTGGATGTTGTATGCAAAGCCACAGCCCTGCACACACGAATATATAAGCATGCATGCATCCAGTCATTTACATTTTTGTGTTGGAGGCCAGAAACTCAGTGTTAGGTCACTCTAAAGAACAAAAGAACAATCATTTCAACAATACAGCTTTCTTTGCTTCATATTCAAACATACACAGTTCAGTGCAGCATTCCCCCTAAACCTAAAAATTGCCCAACTTCTCCCTAGTGTAGGGCTGCATGATTAATCGAAGGTAATTTTGTCAATAAAGTCTGTTCTGTAATCAGCTGTACCAATCATTTAATTCACTTAAAATGGTAATGTTAACTTTTTTTCCGCTTTGACGCACAGTCTAATGTTATAGCAGGCTGATATAGTCTGAATAATATGGTCTGAAAATTGCACAATAAACAGCTAAATGTAAAAGTATAAATATAATCCCTGTCAGTTCACCTAATGTCTCAGAGTAGCACGTTGAATTTTAGTTGAAACTATTTGTCAGAAAAGCTGCAGCCTGTGCTCCATCACCTTATTAAACTGGTGTATGAGACATGTTTCATTGCACTATGGCTAAAATAAATGAAAGTCTTTCTCTTTATCAGTTATTAAACATTCCTTTAACATTACACTATTCCTTAAGTTAACTTAATGAATTGCATTGAGAGTGAATACAAATAAATCAAATAGCATTGCTAGTATTAATCCAGTATAAAGTGATTTTGCAGCATTCATAGGTCCCCACCGATGTCAAGAGCAAAGCTACACCCTACTCGTGATCCTGAAATCAATGAGAATCGTTCTGGGATTCGACAGCTGTTTGAGATGATTCTGTAGTTGTGTGATTATTGATCAGCAAAAGCAGTTAAATCCTCTTCTCTGTTTGATTTCCTGGCTCTCTTTTTGTGGCATATTTGCAGTTTTCATGCGAGAGCACCCTCTGGCCCTTGGAGGAAATTTACTGCTGATCACAGAGCCATGTTGTCCTGACAAGATGTGCATGACAGTCACAGCTTTTGCTAAATCATGATCTTGATTTCATTTCATTCATTTCGATTGATCATGCAGCCCTAAGTAAATGTCTTGAAAAAACAAGATGCTTTTCTTGCCATACGTTTATGGAGGTTTCCTGTCTTTTGAAGACAGTCACGATCTAATGTCTGGACTTAGGGTACCTAGTTTACCCCTTTTTTGTGTGTCTCCAGAATGTGTCTGTAAAGTTTCGGCTCAAAACACCCATCAGATTATTTATTATACCTTTCAGAAGTTTGTCATTTTTAGCTCTTAGCATCTTGTAGCTGTTTTGGTGGACTGTGCCTTTAATGCTAGTCCTCCCCACCCACCGTTCCCACGTGCCTGTCAGTGTGCCTTAATCTCTACGCTCGGCTGCCTCAGATAACAGACAGACATGAAGGAAGCAGATCTCACCTAACGTTTGTGAGAAATATTACAGTAAGAACTTTCCCAATGATTATTTGATGTATTTGTTGTGGAGTTGCAACGATGAGTCACACACAATGTCCTTACAAAGTTCACGTGCACACACACACAGACAGCGTGCGCGTTTAGCTTTGCACTGTTTTTGCATGGCAAATGCGACAGGATACACATTAATATCCACTGCTGTATGGATATCCGTTATGTTAATGTACAAAATAAACCTGATTTAACGTTCACAAACCCGGGATTGAAGCGTCTTCTTTTATAATTGTACTGACACATGGCTGTGGTGATATAGTAAAGCTGAAGTAAATCGGTGTAATTCATTACAAACATGCACTGTTTTAAAAACGTGTTAAACTTGTAAAACTCAATGTTGATCACATTTGATGAAGATTGATGATCCTAGCGAACTGAACAGATCTTTTATTCCCGGTTGCTTTGCGCACGTCCTGTCTTGTTGATATGATTATAGGCATTACTACGGAGACATGTTAATAGGCAGCTGTCAATCAATTCGGTGGGCGGGGAAACCGCACTCCTACGTCAAGTTGCGGTTGGCCTCAAAATGGGAGGGATTTGGATGCTATTTTAACGTCAGGAAATAAAAAGAAAAATCGTATTGTCTTTATATCACCCCAATATGACTGTGGACACACTATACCTACACACAGTTCTGTCCAAACAGCTTAAAAAAGATGATTTTCATCATAGGTGCCCTTTAAAGCATATTGAGGTCAGTTCATACCCCACTTCATATGCATGACCATGGTTACGTTGAGATTATGACTTTTCTTTGTGAGGAGAGTACCAAGGGTGCAGCAGACAAACACTTTGTTTAACATCCTGGGAGATCTGAGGATCACAGGGGGGTCTTATCTGCCAGCCGAAGCTCAACAGACATCTTGTACATCTTCAACATAATGGCCCAGTCAAACTTCTGGATGATGCTGCTTGTTTATCCTTGTCCTAGCCTTATTGTTTAAGTGGAAAACAGCAGTTGAAGCAATTACAGAGGGCCCTGGAGCATAGGCTATCTGTGGTCACGCCGCTTGGTTGGCCTCACATGAGACCTCTTCAGCACTGGATGCATTTTATAGATGGTTGCCAATGGTCTATGGATGGTTTATTCACTATGCTTTTATGAGCCAACAGCATGTCAGTTTATTGTCAGCATATTTGTTGTTATATGTTAATAGTTGTTACACTTTCTTCAGTGGTAGAACTGTAAAGCCTTCCTTTTCCAAGTAATAAGACAATGTTGGGCATTGTAATACCTCTACCTCTTTCCATTACTTTCGTTAAACATACAGTGTAAAAAATATCTGTTAATGAACAGTTTTCATATTTTGGGATTCACAAGTTTTTTTTCAGTTTATTTACAGTTGTGAATTGCATTATGGGACGTAGATCTCTGCTCTGTCGACCTTTGATGTTGAAAATTCAACTCTACAGTTTAACAAAGTGACTTTTATTGACATTGTAGTAGTTTGAAATAACAGAATATATAAATCATAGAAATCATATATAGAGAAATAAGTCTGTAAAGTAGCAGAAAATATACTGGCAGTTTATTACAAGGCTTTTGTAGCATAATATACAACACCAACCCAAGCAATATATCACTTTAAACTATTAAAAAATGTTAATAAAATCACTTTTTTGAACTTTTTAAGGGTAAATGTTCATCATTTGAAGAAACATCAAGGTCCCAAAATGCAATTCAAAAGCATAAACAAACTAATAAAATAAAAACATGAATCACAAAATACGGAAGACTGCTAATTTACGGATACTTTTTACAGTGTATATCATACACCAATGCTAAATAAAAGCTGTTAGCGATTAGTGAAAAATGTGTTTAGACCTAGCAATGCTTTAAAACATGCTTTTAAACAAATGCTGACATATTAATGTATTAACATTTTAAATGATGTCTTAAACATGGTAGCCATGTGCTAACACATGCAAAAACCATGCTAGTGACTTGATAGTTAAGTGTTGAAACGTGTAAGAAACATTTTAGCAATGCGCAAGTTGATGTTAGCAACATGATACATATGTAAATTGTTGAAATGTCCCTTTCTGTCATTTGAGACATTTATGATTTAGAACACCAAACATGTTCCTGGAAGGCCGGTGACCTGTCGAGTTTAGCTCTAACCCTAATCAAACACACCTGAATAAGCTAATCGGTGGCTTACTAGGTATACTTGAAACTTCCAGGCAGATGTGTTGAGGCAAGTTGGAGCTAAACTCTGCAGGGACCCTCCAGGACCGAGATTGGTGACCCCTGATTTAGAATGTATGTAAAACACTTTTATCAACTCTTCCTACACAGCAGATGCTTTGTAGATAAGGCGTTATGTAGTTTATAATACACCGTGCAGACTTACATGTGCTATTTGGTATGCTAAAACATGTTAGGCATGATAACATGTTAAATCATGCTGTTGAACTTTAGTGCAGCGGTCTTCTTGCATGCTCATGAAGCACAGTGATTGTTACTAGTGTAAACAGTTTTGTGGCAAGAATGTGTTTAAGAATAATATAAATACATCAGTCACATCCATGTACCATACACACAACCCCCAACATCACAGATAAAATCGCACACACTTGCACGGTTACAAATGCACGTTTGCTTTATTGCCATACCCGTTTGACAAGGATATGTCATATACAGAAGCTCTAGAAAAGCAGATTTCATGGTAGAGTTTGTGCAGAGCAGACCCTTGTTTAAACATATCATTAAGGAAGGTGTTAACCTGAGAGACAACTGAGCCTGCAGGTTAAAGACATGGGTAGATACAATGATAACATTTAAAGGGGGATTTCTCCAACTTTTAACTGACATTTTAATGAACAGTGTAGAAGAAAAATCACTTCATAAATATTGGCATTTATACCAATGGAACCATGTTACAAAATTCTCCACAACCTTTTTGCTTTGTCTCTTTTTAAATTGCAGTTGCACTCATCAGTTCAAATGAATATTAATCCATCATTTCACTGCTGTTTTTCATAAGAGCTGCCAAAATGCTGTCTAAAACACTCCATATCTGTGTCTCTTGAGTAAATCTGACATATTACAGGCCACGTATACATCCCGGTTAAATAAATAGCAACAGCGTAACAACAGCATTTACAAATATTCTGTACACTGTATATACAGATTTATTTAAGCGTGAATCAAAAGGCATTTTTCAAACAACTGAGTTAAGGCTGCTGCTTACTTACTCAGGTGAAAAGCGCTAAAAAGCTATTCTAAAAAAAATATTCGTAGTATTACAGAATCGAGTTAAAATAGTTGTTTAAATGCATTTATGCCACATCTAAGCAGCATTGAATAGCCTGTGTAAAGACAGATAATTGTCACTTCAGAGGCATTCCTGTGTCACATTTGCTGTGTAATTGCTTTGTAAAAAGAGCAAAAAATGGATAACATATGTTCCATTTGCCAGAGCATTGCTTTTTACAGGACCTTGGAGCTGCTGTTAGGGTATATTGACATGACACCAATTTACTAAAAACAAAAAGTAAAAATGAAATTCTGGATGCACTTGGCTGTAAAACTAAACCAAAAATGCCTATAATGCATGTGCATGGCAACACCATTTTTAATGATTTCTTTTGTAGTTTACATAGACATGCAATAAAAATTAAAAAGTTAGCATTTTCAGGCCTTCAATTTTTTTTTTTCTCTTTTAGTTGAAAAAAGGGTCGTTTAAACACCTCTATTTTCTGATATTTTACAATGGGTGCATGGTCATTAGAAGCTGCGCGAAAAGAGTGCTAATGCACAATTATGCTAAATGTCCTCTGCAAACAGCGAGGAGTTGCAGATATAGCTTTCTTTGTGGACCTCATCGTCTTCCAACAGTTTCTCAAGGGCCAGCGTGCCCTCAGGGGCCTGCTGAGGCTCCACCTGTGGAGGTTCATGTTCTGGCGAGAGGACTGGCAAGGTCAGGGGCACTGGGAAGAGCTGGGGGGCTGACAGGGCTGAAGAGGCCTGCATGACAGGGCCAGGGATGGTGGATAAAGGCTGAGCCCAAGGAATGTACGTCAAGGAGGAGTCCGGGACCTCCACCTGCGGCAGGACAGAGCTGGAAGTGCTCACAGTCTAATAGGGAACAAGAAAAGTGTCTAGTAAACATCTTCAGGCACTGAAACAGAAGTTGTAGCTTGGTGTCAGTCTTTGGCTCACCGCAAGGTTGGTGAAGAGAGGTGTGTGTGCAAACGTCAGCATGGGGGAAGAGCCCACCACAGTGTAACCAGGACAGATCGGCTGGACGTACATATCGGCGTGGGACAGAATGGCAGGGTCGTGGTGTTGACAGTCTGGGGGAGTCCAGTGGCTCAAAGGCTGGAGAGCAGTTGTGCTGGTGGTCTGGGCAATCCAGCCTGTGCAGAGCCCACTGACGTCCACTACCGAATCATTAAGACCACTCTGGTTGGCTTCTGCAAAGGTGGAAGTCCCTTTTAGAGAGGAATGAAAGCATGAAACATATGTTGTGTTGATCACAGAGAAAAAATAAATACATATATGCCACTTACCAGCAAGCGTGCATGACTGCAAATTGTTGCTGGGAACCATGACCTAGAAATGAAACATTTATTTATAAGACCAAATGTTTTTCACATCAACAATGTACATGAATTTTGTCTATTATTATAGTTATTTGTGCTTTAAGAGAAGAGGATTTTTTGGGACAGGACAGTTATTTGTATTACACCCACTTTCCTTTGGCATAGTCCCTGTCTTATCAGGGGTCGCCACGGTTGAATGAACCATCAATTACTTTGGCAAATGCCATGAGAGTGCACTAACTTGTGAACCAAGAACTGGAAAACACCCTCACACTCTCACAATCTTTCTGTTTAGACATAACATGAACGTTCCTATAAACAACAATAGAGGACATACAGCAGATCCTGTTGGTTCATGGTTCATTGCTGTGTGGCATCATTGATTGTATTAAGCCTAATTGTAATAATAAAAAGTGATGCTTCTTGTGCCGCCCTTCTCCTGCATAGTAGCATGCTCAAATAATGATTCTCTGTGAATCATACCGTAGCATTTACCAGTGAGTCTAGCTTCACCCTTTTGGTACCGTTCTCTTGTACTAGGTAGCCTTGTGAAAGGCTTGTCCCAAAAAGTGAAACAGCATGGTTTGCTCTTTTGGCACTTCTGACAGTGAAAATGGAAATGAATGCCATACTTTAACGAATTGTACTGCTCAGTGGAAACAAGCTATAAGAGTCTCCATTTGGCATTCATCTGGACACTCTGCTGACAGAGGGTTTCAAAATGTCTTATCATCTTGCTAATATAGCAGGTGACATTGAGTGAGTAGGATTATGAATGAAGGAGGTTTGAATAACTGACATTTGGTCCAGTATGGTGCATTTGTGTCTGGCCTGCAGAAATAGAATAATGTCAGTTTAACTGTATCATTTAGACAGATATGAGTTGATTTGAATTAAGTATTTTAATAATTTTTAATATATTATTAATAAAGTTTTATTATTTGTAGCTCAATGTAACCCACTGGTTGCTCTTGTAATATTTTTAGTTCGTTTGATTTGTTTCAGTTACGTTGTTTTTATTTGCTCGGTAGTGATGCACGGATTTCAGATATATTCACAGGCGCTGCAGTGAGTCCAGGGGTCTGGTAGGTCAGTTAATCCAAAAAAGTAGCTACATTAATTACGGTCATGTGCAGATGAGATCAATCGTTAATTATGCAAATATTACTTTCTTTAAAATATGAACATGCTATATTAAACATTTTATCTGACAGACAATTTTGTTCTCATTTAAAATATAATTAGGCTAATTATTGTGACGATCAGCTGTGGATATATTTCAGAGAAAATTATAGGTGTGGGTGAATGATTTGTTTGAAGGAGTGGATTTGGGTGATATTTGAGCTGATCCACACATTTGAGCTGGTAATCTGGTTAAAAGGATGTGAAAGACCTCTGGGTCGACTAATATATTTTTCTCTCTCCTTTTTTCTTTCTTTTTACATTTTTCCCCCTAGTTTGTAAGTCATCAGAAGGGCCAGACTGAATCTGCGGACATTTTGCTATTTCTGCGGAGAATATTGTAAAAAATCCGCCGAGTAATGTGGATGATTTTGGGAGTATCATAACTAAAAACTTAATATATGAAATAAAAAATAATACCTTTTTAACTTTTATTTAATGTTTACAATGCAAATACAATTAGATCCACTTATTTGGTGAACAAAGCAGGTCTCTCATATAATACATCTACTAAAAGACAGAAAATATTACTTTTATATAACATTTTTATATTTAATTAAAGGGAAATTATTTAGTCAATATTGTTACTGAAATTAATAAAAAAACTGAATAAATGTATATATTTATATAAATATAAATATATATATTAAATATATATAAACTGGGCAAAAAATCTGCAAACATCTGCAGAATTCTGCACAGATTCCATGTAGGCCTATCATCAGTAAATCTTGACAATAAATTTTTTTGACAAACCTGAATCGCAGTTGGGTATTTAATTAAGGCAGGCAGTGACAATAGTAAAGTTAGGCTGTCAGTTACATGGAGTTTGCCAGCTTATTAAAAAAGAATAAATAAATTAATTAATGTATTTATAGTGTGATTTTTCTGTGTCTTGTTATACACCTAAACCACAATAGGCGGAGAGGAGAGACAGGGAGAGAGCCAGTTCAGTGGATGGACATAATTAGGATAAGGGCTGATGGAGAGAAATTGGCTGGGGTTACGCCCCTACTCTTTACAAGAAGTAATGTGGGATTTTTAATGACCACAATGAGTCAGGACATAAGTTTAGCGTCTCATCCAAAGGACGCAGGGTAAGCACCCCCTACTGGCCTCACCAACACCATTTACAACAGCAACCTAGTGTCTTCCATCTAGATACTGACCAAGGTGCCAGATTAACATTAGTTACTGGGAGCATCTAAACATGGTCTCTAATTTTGTTAAGATATATTGGTTTTATACTGTGCTTTGGAATAAATGTAACTCCAAAACCAGTTGGTTGTTCTGTAATTCTGATCACCACAATTTGTCTATATGTCACAGCAGGGAATAAAAACGTTTCATGCCAACTTTAAGGGACCAAATGTACTTTTTTAACCTTAGGAATGAAAGGTCCGTGAGGTCCAGGAGAACTGTTGTGAGGTATTTTGATGTGCCTCATACAATATTGCATTGTTTGAATGTAAGGAAACACTCTGACAGCACATTGTCCAGATGACGGACTAATGGACGACCCTTTCAGTCCTAGCAAATTTGTGATTTCAACAATATTATTTACAATGTCATTAACTCTTTTGGGGCAGCACGGTGGCGCAGTGGGTAGCACAATCTCCTCACAGCAAGAAGGTCGCTGGTTCAAGCCTCTGTTGGATAAGTTGGCGTTTCTGTATGGAGTTTGCATGTTCTCCCCGTGTTGGCGTGGGTTTCCTCCGGGTGCTCTGGTTTCCCCCACAAGTCCAAAAACATGTGGTATAGGTGAATTGGGTAAGCTAAATTGTCCGTAGTGTATGTGTGTGAATGGGTGTGTATGGATGTTACCCAGTGATGGGTTGCAGCTGGAAGGGCATCCGCTGCGTAAAACATATGCTGGATAAGTTGGCGGTTCATTCCGCTGTGGCGACCCCAGATTAATAAAGGCACTAAGCCGAAAAGAAAATGAATGAATGAATTAACTCTTTCAAGACTAATTGGGTGACTAACGTTAGCTATCTTTCAGGGGTTCGTTTCCCAAAACTATCGTTAGTTAACTAACATTGCAAGTTCCATTGTTGTAAACATAGTTCAGCGATTCTGTGTTTCCCTAATCCATCAACCAATAAACATTTGCAAACAGTGTTTCAATATTATGTGGTTGGAACTACACCAGCTGTAGTCAGAAGCATACTGACTGGTTGTGTTCTTTTCTGAGTTTTCACCATTATGCCATATTCCTTTCAAACATTTCACAATCCACTTTGAAAATTAAACAAATATTGTAAAAAAAACAAAAAAACATTACACTTAAAATGTAATTTTTGATATAAATTGTACAGACAACAAACAAATGAAAATATATATATTTTTACATGTCATTGTATGGCCATATATATATTTTTGGTATCCTGATGTTGGCTAATCTCCCCTCTTGAGTCTTGCCCTCTTCCTGAAAGATGCACACAGTTCAGAAGTGGTCTGTGTAGTGCTGCTTTTCTGAGCAACCTGCAAACGTCTTAAGGGGATAAACACACACTCTTGGCACAGAGGGGTTCTTTCATTGTAACCTGCATCCTAGTAGATTGTCATGCAAAGAGGTAATTTAAATACCAAAATCATACACCAAAAAATAGAGGTTCTGTTCAGCCGCCTGTGTGTGGGCTCTTGGATCCATCCTAATCCTCCACCCACCAAAATGGCCTTGATGTCACAAGCAAATTAAATTACTTAACAGCATTTTGTTGTCCTCTAGGAATGAAAGTTGTTGATATATGCGACACAAGCAATATACCTGAAATCTAAAGCAGTGTTCTAAATCTAAAGTGTTTATTTTATTTTGTTTAATTTACACTTTATATATTTTATTACACATTCACTTCTTGCTACTTTACATAGACAAACATTACAAGTATTCTACCCTGAGGCTGCAGTTACTAAAGTTTACAATCGGGTTTGAGATCTCAGTGAGCATTGTCCAGAAACAACAAAGCCTTAGCCTTCGTTCAACATAGAACAAATTTAGATGCAAATCAGTTATTTTATGTCCAAGTATGCATGTATTTCTTGGACTCTGACATCTAATAAATGGGTCAACCTGCATTCAGATGAGTTCATTTGTGACCATGGATCACAAAACCAGTTTAAAGTGTCAATGAGATACAACTATTTAATCTGAGGGTTCAAAAAATGAAAGTTGTCCATATTGAGTTCTTTACAATGTATATTTCTAAGCAAAATTATTGACATATTTACAGTGATGACAAATGTCTTCATGGAAGATCATCTTTACTTATATTCTATTATTCTACTTATATTCTACTATTTGGTCTAAAATTAAAATCAATCATTTAGACTCTATTATTGGCTATTCATACACAAATATACCCTTGCAGCATAAGACAACATTTTGTGTTTTGTGGTCCAGGGTTTCATTTACCAATAATAATGAGCAACTGGCTGTACTTTACCCTATAATTTTTGCACTACAAATCCCAAAAAATTAGGGTAGCACAACGCGGTCCCTTTGCAAAATTATGTTCATGTCAGGGCAAGTGGTCCCACTTAAATTCCACTCAAACTGATTATTGGGACTTCTGTCTCTTCCGTCTAAGACCTTCACCTGGTAGATTGGATCAAGGCATTTCTCACTGCGGCCCCCAGCTTAACAATGGCAGAGCTGCTTTAAAACCCTCATCACCTTACAGCGAGAGGTGATGAAAGAAATGGCAGAGAGCACATGGAGGGGCTGCTTTACAGATAATAGCTCGCCCTGAAGTAACAGATAAGATAAGAGCACGTCCAGCTCTTGTTCATGGTGGAGGTCCATTTGAGAAGCAATAACTGATCAGCCTAAAGAGCATCCTTAAGATGGAAAATTACAAAAGAGTCTGTTAAAGACATTTAACAGAGTCCACATCTTCTTTTACGAGAGTTTAATGTGAGAAAGAGGCCAGTGTGTTTATGTTTTCAATGTGTTGTCAAGAAAAAAATAGAAGGTTGGTAGGCAAGCCTCTTGGCAGATCAACAAACGGATTTGCATAGGCCCTATATGCCCAACCCCTCTGGCTGTGTGGGGGAATAGTTTAACTGTCATGGAAAAACACCTGGATTATATAAGGCCAAAATCCCCATGGAGTTTGGAGAGACTGCCTTTCTGCATTTAGTAATGCCTTGTAAAATTGAATCTGACATTGATTTTGCAGTCTTTTGCAATCCTATTGTGAGTTTTGGAATCGGTCCTCTTGGAGTCTGTTATTCAGTCAGTTTTTTTAAGAGCTGTGAGCTGAATTGTGTTTGTCATAGTAAGAGAAGTCATTGTTTTGCAAGTCACAAGCAAATCTCGAGTCTTTGCATTCAAGTGTCCAATCAAGTCCCAAGTCGAGTCAGACAAGTCTCCAGTCAAGTCCTGAGTCTTCTTAAATCAAAATTGGGACTCCAAGAAAGAAATCAAATCATAAGTCATTGACTTTAGTCCACACCTCTGGTAACAAATGCAATTAAGTGGCATCAATCTAACAATCAGACCCATTTATTACACTTTTATAAGCCTAAATTCTGGATGTACTGTAAAAATTTTAATAAAATGTTCGATGAGCAAAGTTATCTATGCTGAACAAGTTGTCTTGATTGGGCTTTAAGAAGCACTGGACTAATAAACTAATGACTAATAAACCCAAATCCAGACAATATATTACAATATTTTCAAGTTAAGTTTGGACCAACAATAAAAAAAGAAAGCAATTCAAGTAATATTTTTAAGAAAGAATTGAGTGGAAAAAAACTGGTGCTAGTTACTAAATTATAAAGAAGCTTCTTAAAATATTTTTTCAAGAAATATTTGACAATATTTTATAAACGCTTATTATGTTGATCATTAAATTGCTTGGGAATGATAGTCCATAACTGATTACAGATTATTCTCATTATACAATTTGCTGGTCTCTAAAAGTAGCTTTTGAGCTAATAGCATTGAATTAACAGATTAACAGGCCTAACAGAGCCTAGTTTCTCTCTGGTTTTTTGTTTCCCTTCACTTCGTCAATTGGTGAATTTTTTTTCCCTCACCACTGTCGCCACTGGCTTTCTCGGATTGGGACTTGTGGAACTGTGCTTCGGTGGATTTGCTCTGCGGTGTTTGAACTTTCAGCAGTGAAATTTAGACCATACTGAACTAAACTACACTGAACTTCAACTCTGAAATCTGAACTTTACTAGAACTATGTTAAGCTGCACAATCTAGACACAATCTACATTGTGAAAAGCGCTATATAAATAAACTTGACTTGACTTGACTTGAATTAGACGAGTGTAAAATGAAAGCATGGAAAATTACTCCAGACACCATTGTTCATGACCACTCCTCAGAATTTATTAGTGTACTTAAGTGCATTTGTCAAGTATCAGACTATTTTAGAATTTTAGCAAACTTTTACTATTCACTATATTCCCTGAGCACAACATTGTACTCGATATTACTCGATATTACTGCATTTCATTGCATTTTATAAATGTAGCAAAGTAAAAGGTTATTTGGAAGTGGAGAAAATATTTTGCAAATCACCCTGAACAATGTTTTTGCACTTTGGACTGATCTGATTGCAACAATTCTCTGATAAAACAATTTTCCAGTTAACGATTTATCAATTAAAAAGATCAAAGGGATTCTCTAGTTAATAATCAACTGATTTGAAAGATCCTGTAATACTTAATAAGCCACAAGACTTATTTTTGTAAGTGCAAATCATATTTAGTCTGTGAACTCGATCTGTTGTGTATGAAGTGTTTAAAACCATCTGAATGGGTCAGAATTGAAAACTAAACATATTTTTAAAACAATACAAATTAATCCCTGTGCATCCTTATCATTCCTGGAGCACAAAATAGATATAAATCTAATATGCTTGGATGTTTCTTCTGTGAAGCTTTGTGTTTACATTGTGCTTATATTTGTCAGCACACATTTACACATATATTGTTTTACTACTTTTTATATACAGAATATGATTTTCATTTGGTTGCACACTTGACTTATTATTAATTATCAGTAGAACTTTCGCTGGAGTAATGTTTTATTAGGGTATCTGTACTTTCAATCAAGTTCTCTCCCTGCTGAAAAGACAACAGAAGCCCTCATAGAATTTGCACTGGTTTTAATGATTACAATGGAAATTGTATAGGTTTCAAGGGAAAATATAATGGCCATGTTGTAATGCTGGCATGTTAAACCAATAAATCCAATGAATGTCCCAAATGCTTTTTTTTTATAACTAGTCTCACATTTGGATATATCACCTATACTGTAAAAAAATGTCTGTTTCCGTATTTTGTGATTCACAAGTGTTTTTCATTTATTTGCGGTTGTGAATTACATTATGAGTTAAAAATTCAACTCACAGTCAACAATACAGTTTAACAAAGTGACTTTTATTGACATTTTAGTAGTTTGAAATAATATAATGTATAAAAATAATATATAGAGAAATAAGTCTGTAAAACGACAGAAAATGTACTGGCAGTTTATTACAAGGTTTTTGTGCTGTAATATACAACACCAAACCCAGAGAATATATCACTTTAAACTATTAATTAGTTTAACTATTATAGTTTTTTATGTTTTTTTTCAAGGTTTAAAGTTGTTGAAAAAAAGATCAAGGTCTCATATTGCAATCCAAAAGCATAACGAGTAAGATAAAGCATAACGAGTAAGATAAAGTTAAGGGCAATTTTCCTGATCTCAAGAATGTGTTTTTGGAGTGTGTGAGGGTTCACGTGCGTTCCTACTGTAGCTGTGGATCTGGCAACATTTCCTCTTTTTCTCCGCAGCAGCTCCTTTACCGGGTCTTTGACTCTCACTCCCTGGTACGGCTTGGATGTGGGTGCCTCTGACACTGCTGTCCAAAAAAAAAAAAAACACACATCATGAATACAGGTGACAGATACCAACTCGCCTCATGACAAATGTACAAAACAAATGCTTCTCTTGCACTTTAAAGCTCCTTTGAGACATGTACGGATTTCTCATTTGTGCCAATTCAAACAAGGTGTGGCAGAAAGTGTTGAAAGTTTCAGTCACTCAACAAATACCTCTTTTATTTGGACCTTTTGACTTTTTTTGTGTAGTGTAAGCTAGAGTACAAAGCTACCGTAAGAGAATAATCGCTCAAACTCTTGCTTTCTTGCACACTGTAGGCTATCAGTGAAAATTAGAGTAGACATGGTAAGTCTGAGTGAATTCTGCTTTTTTGCAGAAATAATTATACAAATCCACTTCCTAATCTATTCTAGTAATGTAGCCAGTCTGACATAAGTACAAGACTGCATAAAAGGCTTTTTCTTGTTTCACAATGTATGATTTTCCTCTAATATCTTTGCCTTTGATGTTTTGATATACAGTTGAAGGCAAAATTATTAGCCCTCATGTTAAACTTAAATTCTTTTTCAAATATTTCACAAGTGATGAAATTATATTTTCACAGTATTTTCTATAACATTTTGTTCTTCTGGAGAAAAAAAATTGTATTTCTTTGAATTTAGCAAAAAATATAAGCAGTTTTTACCTTTAAATGTATTCGCTTTTACGATTTCTTTCTTCAGTTGGCTACAGAACAAACCACCTATAGTTTACCTAATTAACCATAACCCTTTAAATTGATATTGAATTTACTTGCTGAATACTAGTATATTCATTCATTTTCTTTTCGGCTTAGTCCCTTTATTAATCTGGGGTCGCCACAGTGAAATGAACCGCCAACTTATCCAGCATATGTTTTTTACGCAGCGGATGCCCTTCCAGCTGCAACCCATCACTGGGAAACATCCATACACACTCATTCACACACATACATACACTAGGGACAATTTAGCTTACCCAATTCACCTATACCACGTCTTTGGACTGTGGGGGAAACCGGAGCACCCAGAGGACACGGGGAGAACATGCAAACTCCACACAGAAATGCCAACTGACCCAGCCGAGGCTTGAACCTACTAGTATATTATAAAATAATAAAATATTATGTACTGTTATCGTGGCAAAGACAAAAGAAATTAGTTATTAAAACTATTATGTTGGAAAAAAAAAAAAAAACTTCTCTCCATTAAACAGCATTTGAAAAAAGAATTGAAACTTCACAGGAGGGCTAATAAGTGTGCCTTTAGCTGTAAATGTACAGTATATGGTGGTGATGGTAGGTCTTGTAACTGCACTAACAGCACCACAACTGACATGTTCAAACCCTTGAGCAAATTCTTACGCTTGTCTTTCCATATTAGGAAGCTCTGTGTGAACTTTCCAAGGAAGTATCAGTGGGGTTCCACTAGTTTCTGGAAGGCTATAACTCATTGTCAGAGCGAGACCACTAAAGACCATCTGCTGCAAGGTACATTTACTGTAAATAACCAGCAGGCATGGTTCGCTTACGTTTACTTTCAGTCTAAAGATGGGGTGTTTCAGGAGCTAATCGGAGGCGGTACACAAGTTAATAACTTGCATAGTGTTAATACTATATATTATCCTGTTGGAACTGCTTGAATCTGCTTTTGTACAGTACTTTTAAATATGCCAAATACTTTTGAAAGGTGTAAATTAGAGGCCTCAAGATGACACGAAGAACTAAAATATCTCGTAAATCTGTATATGCGTGATTCACACAAACACTAAAATAATGTTAAATAATGGACTAATTTCAAAAGCACTTTTTAAAGAAGGCTAATTTTATAAAACTGCATTTATAGTAATATTATAAAATAGTATTATAATCTATGTAATACTTTACATAGTATTAGTATTAATAGTTTTTTTTACTTTAATATGTATGAAAAAATTATTCTGTAGTGTCACTTTTCATTAAAGTAGTGTGCACTTGCTAAATAAAATTATTAATAATAATAATAATAATAATAATAATAATAATAATAATAAAAACATGATATTAAAAATAGGCAACACGGTGGCTCAGTGGTTAGCACTGTCACCTCACAGCAAGAAGGTCACTGGTCCCGGCTGGGTCAGTTAGCATGTTCTCCCCCTGTTGGCGTGGGTTTCCTCCGGGTGCTCCGGTTTCCCCCACAGTCCAAAGACGTGCGGTATAGGTGAATTTAATAAACTAAATTGGCCGTAGTGTATGTGTGTGAATGAGTGTGTATGGTTGTTTCCCAGCACTGGGTTGCAGCTGGAAGGGCATCCGCTGTGTAAAACATATGCTGGATAAGTTGGCGGTTCATTCCGCTGTGGCGACCCCTGATGAATAAAGGGACTAAGCCGAAGGAAAATGAATGAATGAATAAATGAATATTACAAATAAATTGTGATCAATTGTGAGGCATTGTGCAGAACGGCATCTTTGCTTTTTTCCACAACAAAGCCTCACTCAAACAGCAGCTTTTTTCTTGACACACTTTGGACATATTAGTGCCAATTGAACATTTTTTTAAACATCGTAGTCTCCCTGAATATTGTTTCTGAATATGTCAGTTTCTTTGTAACCACCAGCAGACCGCCTTTGAGATGCAGCCAAATCTTCAGCAACTTGTCATTTGAAATTTTCCAAAATGTCATTTTTCTATACTGTGTTTTTTATTTGTGTTTTATTGTGCTGTTTCAAGTTTTGTCTATTGATGTCGTCTATTTTTTCAGTGCAATTTTATTCCTACTTGACAACCAGCAATCAAATGCAGTCACCAGACTCTACCTGTTAAAATACAACATTGTTTTGTGCCTGCTATAGTGCTCAACACAACAATTGCCTGTTTTTCAGTTCATTATTCACCTGATTTTATAAGTACACTCTTTTTTTTTTTTTGCAATTGTGTTAGACTTTTTAGTTTGCCTAAATGTTTTTGACAATACATTCAAATAATAAAAAAAAAAGATTTAAAAAAATTACAGTTTACTACATACAACTGCATAACAAGCTGTTAAGTCTTCCTAAAATGAATGGAAGTGTTGACACATTTAAGTTACAATGGCTGTGTTGCTTTTGGGGATTTGGGGAAAAATGGGGATTGGCCAAGGAAACGGCTTTTTAGTCAGTGAAAGTGAGGGAAAAGTCAGGAAATTTGACATTTGGCTTAGTGTGGGAATAGTTTCAAAACCCTGTTTAATCTATGGCATGAAGATATTATGGCAAAAGTGAGTCCAAGCCGGTACTAGCACAGGTGTGCATAATAAAGTGTTTTTTGTCAAACGTAAAAATGTTAGAAGTGCCTTTTACATGAGTAGGGGGGTTCCGGATAAGTTATGCTGATAGGTCTTGGTGAGTTATGGATCCACTTAAACATCTGCCTGCACTGAGACTGTGTGCTTAAGGAGGTGGGATGTTAGGTGATGTTTGATTACCCATGAATTGTCCTCCTACTTTATTAAAAACACACTAGACATATGCCGATATTCAATAATTCAATGACTGAATCATGCACAATATTGATAACATGGGCCCTTGTACAACATTTTAACCTTTTTATATGTCAATCTGGCCTTTATATGTCAATCTGTTCATTAACATCAGTTGTAATCATTTTATTCAATGGACTGAGTTAATAACTAATAAAATTTAGTTGTATTTTTTAATTAACTTTAACATACAACTATAATATAACTATTTCTCAATGTTGATTTTAATCCATTAATTAATGTTTACTAATGAGACTTAAAGTTTTTATTTTAAAGTAAAGTAATTTTTTTTTTTTTTAAGTAATCATTTATTTACTCTAAACATGCACAGTTGAAGTCAATTGTAATTCTTTTAACTAGTGTTGTACTAGTGTTAAGTGTTGCTTAATGGAGATATTTTAAACACATTTTTACACATAATAGTTTTAATAATTAATTTCTAATAACTACTTTCACTTGTTTTTTGCCATGGTGACAGCGCATAATATCTTTTGCTTATATTGCAAGATACTATCATTCAGCTAAAAGTGCAATTTAAAGATTTAACTAGGTTATAGGCAAGTTAGGATTATTAGGCAAGTATATAAAGGCTAATAATATTGACCTTAAAATTGTACAAAATAAAACTGCTTTTATTCCAGCCAAAGTTAAAAAAATATAACTTTCTTGAGAAGAAAAAGATACTATAGCAAATACTATGAAAATTGCCTTGGACATTACTTAGGAAATATTTGAAAAATAAATAAATAAATAAAAATTCACAGGAGGGCTAATAATTATGACTAAGTACTGTTATACTAAGTATTGTTTTGATATTATTTCTGTTAAAATATTCTTTTTTGCAGCTTAGGTCTATATTGTGAAAATACCACCACGATAAAAGCTTCAGCAATTAATCACAGCGACAAAATTTGAGACCTACAGAGGCCTAAAAAATCACACACAAAACAAAATCGCCAGTAGTTTAAATCAAGCGAAATGTCCTCAATGAATGACTCGTGACTCATGATTCAAGCATTCGGTGAGTCACTCACACTTAAATGCGATGTTTAATGTGAAAATATGATATCGCCTTCAGTCTTTGCTAAACGTTGTTTGTATAAAAGTCTCCACACCCCATTCATGCACAACTGTTACTTCTTAAGGCTAAAGTCTCAATGTTTAATCACCAAATAATGAATCAGTAATGAACCTGTTCTGCATCATTCATCACACGTTCGCGGTCTCTGTTAGAACAGGCCGACTACTAACCACCTGTAACCCTCCATAACCCTAACAAAACAACCCGTCAGGCCTTTTATCTTTAATTAATGTCACTCTGCAAACAATAAAAAAATATTTTCAGCAAATGCTCTCACAGAATGGATACAATTGATGCATTTCTAACAGAAGCAAACTGTGTTTTGGGCGATTGCTGAGAACGGTCGTGCTCTAATATGTAAAGATGATCATAAAGAGGCCTGTGCAGTTGTGCAATACAAGCACATCACGCTTTAAAAAGCCCAGAAAGAGGAAGCTGCGCAGCTGTGAAGGCTTTTCGTTCAGGAGGAGTGCAATTCAACAGTTTTGCATATCAAGTTTAAGCCACTCCACAGTCCCCCTGCTTTCCGAAATGGCCCTCATATTTCCAGAGAGGTCTATCAGCAGTAATAACCAATAATAACTCTTACTCTTGACTCCTGTGCACTTGACCTCACGAGTTCAAGCAGAATGTGCAAGAAACTGTCACGTACGACATGATTTGTTGAACATAGTGTGCGTTTAATATGAATAGAAATGGCTTTTGCAGTCATAAGGACATATTAGTGTCAAAAATATAACATACTCAAACAATATAACATACTCCAACATACTCCAGTAAACTGTTTTTTACCTTAACCTTTAACCTTTAAATTGAAAGTTATTTTGGTATGTTTCCACTACTAGTACTGTTTTGGCAATAGCAGAAAAAGATTTAATATTGTGTTTTAACACTATATTTAAATAATTATATCAGTATAATATTACTTAAGAATATTATGTTTTATTGCAATAAATGTTTGTTTTATTTTTTAAATATTTTATAGTGTAATCACGTCATGTGACTAAATGAATGTAGTCTGTTAACCCCAGTGTTATTTTACTATAACTGTGATACTATAGCTTTTGCTATATAGTAATTAATAACACTTATTATGAATAATTATTATTTAATAATAATATTACTACTAATAATAATATTATTATTATAGTTGAGGTTGAAGTACTAAATAAATGTGCTTTTATTTGTATGTAATAATAATAATATTTTTTTTAAGTAAAATTATTTCAGGTAGCCAAGATATTGTACATGTTTTATTTTCATTTAGTTGAGTTTGAAGTACTAAATAAAAGTGTTTTTATTTATTTTTATGTAATAATAATAATAATAATAATAATAACAACAACAATAATAATAATAATTATTATTATTGTTATTATTATTCTTATTAATATTGTTATTATTATTATTATTATTATTATTATTATTATTATTATTATTATT
>CAIGQV010019070.1:21730669-21750573 GCA_903798115.1 Danio jaintianensis | reverse complement strand
TATTATTATTATTATTATTATTATTATTATTATTATTATTATTATTACATAAAATAAATAATAAACACTTTTATTTAGTACTTCAAACTCAACTAAATGAAAATGAAACATGTACAATATCTTGGCTACCGGAAATGATTTTACTTTATTAGTTAAGTATAATACTTATTATTAATATTATTATATAATAGTGGTATAATATTTTATATACTATTTATTAAATGTGACCAACATAGAAAAATAAGATAATAATTAATAAATGTAAAAAAAAGAGAATTGATTTTTTTTTCCGTAACTGTAACAGCATCAGCAGCAAAAATAAATCTAATGCGTAAACATCAGATAACTTGATCACAGTTCATTGCATTTACACAAATTTGATATTACCTTCAAATAATAATTGTGCTTTTTTTATGGAGGACAAAAGAAAACAATTTGAGCAAAATGCTGCTGATAAAATCTCATGAATATCACAAAATATCACATGCTACTGTATTGTTTTTAAATACTGGCTTTCAAGCCATCAAAATGACTCCAAAAAAAATAACATTTAGAGGTTTTTTTGGTCAAATAGCCAAAAACAGGCCTCTGTTTAAGTGTCATTGAGTCTTACTGTGCTTGTCTTGATGGCAGCGGCTACTTTACACACTGCATTTTAATGTAAAAACAACGGTACCTGAATAATACAGCTGGCAAAGAGTTATTGTAAACCGCTAATGAATCTTGCAAACATGCAAATATCAGCCTGAATGTAAAAGGCAAATTAATCATGTCACTTTACAGAACAGATAGCCTTGCAAAACTGCAGTGATCAATGTGTAATAAATCACCTGTTCTGAACTGAATTATAAAAACGAAAAATGATGCATCAAGCTTTTGCAATATATATATATTTCCTAAGATAAATACGTATCTTGCAAACGGCATCATAATACATGTGAAATTTGTAAATCTATATGTATATATATATAGGAATTGTACTTACATTTTCCCATCTGATATGCAACAATGTTTAATATCTGGTCAAAAGGCTTTTCTTTTTTCTTCCTGAGATCATCTGATAATTGCTTCAGTGGGCTGCCTTATAAAAGCAACAGTTTCAAGTGATGTCACCGCAAAGGGAAGAAGCCACACTAATTTTGTACCACTAGTTTAAAAGAATTTGAAGTTTCAGCTTGGCGCTTTTTGAATAGTTTCAAGTCGATTATCTATAATCAAATGAAACATGAAGAGATGATCTTAAGTGGTCAATACCTCTTCACTTTATATAGTCTGAGGGACACAAACGGTTGAATCTCTTTTTTTCTGATGTTCAGGAATAAAATGACCTAAATGTATCAAAATGCATTTTTTATTTTATTTTGGAGAACATTTTTTTCTTTTTATTAATTTATGTTATTTTATTTAAATTTTGTTTTGATATGTTTTTTGTTTTGTTTTATTACTTTCATTTAATTATTTATTTAAACACCAAATTGCTTAATTTAGATTTTCATAATTTTTTTTAATTAATTTCATTTTATTAATTTAAATTAATTAATTCAATTAAATTGATTTCATTAATTTTGTTTTATATTTATTTATTTTATTTAAAATCTCTTATAAAATAATATTAAATTAAATGATTAAAATGTTATTTTATTGAACACAACTTTTATATTATTTTATTTCGTTTTTCATTTATTTTACATTATATTTTATTAGTGTTCATTTTTTATTTATGCTAATATTGTATATTACTTAAGCAATTAAAAATTACTTTTACTTTAATTGTATTTTATTGTAAGACTTTTTTACATGCACTTTTATAATTTTTTTTATACTTTTTAATCTCTTTTTAGTTTTAAAATTTTATTTTATTTTAATTTAACAGTTTTTAAAATATAACAAACCACTTATTGTACTTTTGATTTGACAATTTTACATTATTTAAATTATTTTTAATTTATTTGACATTAAATTTAACTATGAAACTATTTTTTTTCTAAGTTGATACTGCATCTCTATTGGTTCTCTCGGTTAAAGAGTATCATTTAAATTAACTTTACTACAGTACATGCATAATTTATATCAACTTTGCTACAGTAAGTACATGTAGTTCCTTTCTGGGATGCCGTTGTTCAAATCTGAGTTTAAAATTAGGCTGCTGAGAAGTGCTGTAAGCATCTGAAACTGCAGTGCTAGTTGATTTATTAGTGTTTAAAGGAAACACCTGCACACACTTTGAGCTTCACTGACCACTCGAGCTCATCATGTTTCTTTTCTCAACTCACTTCACTCTATTAACAATCACACAGCTCAGCAACAAAAACAAGGAACAGCTTTTTATAACAAATAACTCAATACATCTGCTTATAATGTTCTGTCATCTAATTAGTTCAACGCAGCACATGTTGACACGTGGGATTTCTTGAGGCTTTTTGTTTTCTTATCCACTCCTCATCCATATTTGAAACAGCCTCCGGAAAAGGCAAATTAATTAGGGAAAAAAAAGCCAAGAAGTTAAAAATAGTACTTACTTCATCCTTGTGTGAGAAGATCTTCCTTCTAATTGAGAAAGCATTGTGAATGAGACGCTAACGGTTAATGACAGCAGGATTCACTAATGCAAACTAATGTACGTTCTCAATGCAAAGAAGCAGTTTTCAGTAGGCCTCAGTGGACAAGAACTAATAGAGAAACTCTTTTCTTTTCTCTTCCTTTCTTTTTGTTTGCTTTTTACTGCATGAAGCGTTTGACTGTGGGCAAAAGTACCAAGTTATTTTTATTAGCAATAACCATCAGATAAGGAAATAAGGTCTTGACCCGACCTCAAGTGTTGCCTATCACTTTACAACCACCTCTTTGGACATTTTGTGACCATTGTCACACTGTCTAAATGGCACTAAAAAGTGTTTCCTAGTTGTAAACTGGACATGATGTCAGATGATGATGTTTTTTTTATATATATAACTACTGCTGATAATTCAAATGAGTGCAAAACAACAAAACATACATTATAGCCAAGAATATGATAATATATATAAATAAATAAATTAGAAAAAAAGAGATATATATATATATATACCCGACCAATAGTGCTTTCAAAAGCAAATGTAAGAAAAAGTCCATCACAGCCACAGTTTATTTAGATTTGAAATAGCTTTTATTTGTTTTGTGGAACCATGCTTCACCAGACTCAAACCCGAGCGCTCTGCATCACAAGAAAATCACCGTACAAAAGGTGATAGATATGACATAGACTTAGTGACAAGTGACATAGATAGGTGAGGCAAACATATTTTATTACAAATCACAGACACTGTTAAGTTTTGTGGTGTATATTCAGTGTTGTTAAAAGAACTGCACAAAAACAATCCTTTGTCAATAATATCTCCCTGCAAATATCATGTGTAAAAAAGGAACAAAAGCTGTTGGTGTTTTACTGCCCTTAGCTTTCATTTTACCTAGAAATTGCAGTCAAGTGTATGCTGAAGTAAGTTTTTTCGGTTTCACAAAAATGTCTTGTGTTTGATTCACCTGGTGAAATACTGGTGCTGCCTGTGGCCAGTTTTACCACAACACAACAACTCATCAAATTAAATACTGATTAGATGCCACAAAGTGCAATTTTCAGTCAAAGTGATGTTAGTCCTCACCACCATTGATTTCCCCTCCACCCAAAGTGCTTCCAAATATTGAGTGAAGTCCAAGTTTTGAAGAAACACTACAAAAAACATGCCAAAACTTGTCAACATTCATCTTCATTTCTGCATCAATCATAACAAAAGTAAAATACACGTACTAACTGCAGTGAAACTGATCAATCGCCAGGGCTCTCGGGTCTCTCTTTAACTTCATTCTTCAGTGACTGACAAACATTGGAATGTTCCCATCCTGTCATTTATACTGATGGTGCTGCTGATGATACTGCTTACATCATCATGTGCGCTCTTTTTAAGCTAAAAGCTTAAAGGCACGTTCTGGTTCTTTTCCCTTCTTATCACTAGGAAAGCAGTGAAGACATACAGTACCTTGCTTCTCGTTTTGGTGTTGCTAGTCTGAAAATAATGACCAAAAGTTATACAATGTGGCATTGTATCAGTATTTTACATTCACAGTTGTGCTGCAGTAATATTAGTGTACCGCAGGTCCGGTACTAGACTTACTTGGCTCGGGGCAATCAAAAATTGTGGTAGGGACTGTTTCTAAGGTTATATTCATTCATTTATTTTCCTTCGGCTTAGTCCCTGATTTATCAGGGGTAATACATTCATAGTTAATATATTTTTATATATTTAATGTGTATTGTTTTTCTCAATTTTCAGTTTTGCCATTTTTTTCTGTGTGTATTTTAAATGGGACAAATCTTTAAAAAATGATTTGATTGAAATGATTATAGCACATTTTGGAATGCCCTTTTTATAGGTCAATCTATATATATATATATATATATATTTATTTTTTTTGCCATATAGACGTTGTGGTTAAAATGACTGGCATAAACATAAGTAAAGAAAACTGGGAAAAAAAATCTGTATTGTTTAACTTTTTTATATTGCATCCATTAAAATTTGCCTTGGTGTGCTGTTAAGGAAAATAATGGTGATCCCATGGTCCAAATTTGTATAAAACGATGTAATTTTTTTATAATAACGTAAATCTTTCATGTTTTTTTTGCAAATTTCATTAAGAGACATAATTTATGTAATATTAAGATATACAAGTCTTAATGGCCAAGGATCCCTTTAAAGAAAGCGATGTGAACATACTAGCACAGCAAATGTTAAGCGAAGAAGCAATGACTTGCCATGGCAATCATATTGAGTAAACAATTTCAATGGTTAAATACACTGAACTGTAGGCTTCAACAAATATAAAATAATGAGCAACATTATTTGCACAGCACAACAATTTAAATTGAAAAGAATCAAAGTCGACCATAACTACACAAATGCAGGCGGACACACATGCCACACACAACAATCAGTTTATATGTTTGGTTGCATGTATAAGTGATTTATGTAAATATTGTCATATCCCACATCAGCGCAATAAAAAAAAAATTGCAGAACAGTTATTTAAAAACAGTAACTGTATAATTTATTCATGCTGCAATGAATGCTGCGAACTGTTAAATTATTATATTAGCAGTATGACATTTTTAATTCAGACAAACATATTTGACAAGATTTGGTGGAAATCCATTCAGTTTTTAAGTTTGTTTCCTAACCTGTTTAAGTTGAAGCTGACCTACTGTACAAATTATAATTAAATCTTGTATAACTTTAAAAACTAAGTTTAAATTTGATTAACTTATTTTAGTACTTTACAGTAACACAAAAACATACATATTTTACAGTGTTGAAAAATACTTCTTGAAAAAGTACTTAGTGACTATCCACCAATGTCTGTAAGTATAATATGCATGTAAATATGCATTTTACTGCCTCTTGTGTTCATTTAGGCTGGAAATTTTGTGAAATATAAATTTTTGGAATTTACTGAAGTGTGTTTTTCTTATTACCAACCCTTGCTTATTTTATGTCGAATGTTGTGAGTGACAAAAGAAAAGAGGAAGCTCTAAAACAAGTACAGCTTTGCTTCAGGCAACCTGAACATCCTAATTTACAAGTTCAGTTAGCTTAGGTTTTGGATTGGGTTGAACAAAGAAGTGTCAAACCTGTGGATGAAGGATGAAAAGGGTCTTATCCTGGCTCATCTTTCACCCGGAGCAAAATGAGGGCAGAGGGGAGCAGGGTCACTGTCATACACTCACTTGCTGTATGTGTGTTTAACCACCAGGGCAAATACCATAACACTGCCTCTGGACTCCAGAGATACTGCCTCGGCTCATTTTTGTCAAAAAATACTGTTTTGACACAAAGCAAGAGTTTGGGGGCGAAAGTAATTCATGATGTTCCCAAGCAATCAAAACCAGTGTTATGTTGCACAGGTATATTTGTGGGAACAGGAGTCCAAATGACAGATTTTTCATTTATGCTCAAAATCATTAGAAGATTTATAAAGCTTCCATAATTTAAGTTTCCTTTTGTAAAAATATCAAAACTGAATTTGTGGTTAGTAATATGCATTGCTTAGAACTTAATTGGACAACCTTAAAGGGGATTTTCTCAGGATTATGATTTATTTATTTTTTATTTTTTGAACCCGCAGATTCCAGATATTTAAATAATTATATCCTGGCCAAACATTGTCCTATTCTAACAAGCCATACACCAATGCAAAGCTTATTTATTCAGCTTCTTTTCCTGGTAAATATGATATATAATTATATATATAATTTCAATAAAAAAATAAATGTTGTGTTTTATAAGATATTAATATTAAGTATAATTTGGACAAAGGCAATTGTTGTACATCGTTTAAAAAAAAAAAAAAATTTCTCTGTGGATGGGTTATATTTTACCAAAATTTAGGCTACAGTTAAAGTGCTTTTATTTTGCCCCTTTTACAAGATGTAAAATAGCCTAACACTTCAGTGTCTCCAGAATGTGTCTGAAGTTTCCGCTAAAAATAAATATAAGATAATTTATTATACCCTGCTGAAAATATCAATTTTGGGGTCAGGGGAAATTGTAGCTTTTTTGAGCCCGTGCCTTTAAATGGAAATTAGCTGGTTCTCCCTGCCCACCATTCAGACGTGTCTCCTTCTCCTTAGTCAGATAGGTCAGATAAACACAGCACAGTAGCTATGTTTCCATCCACCTATTTTTATGTGATAAGAAAAAATGTGCATAAACTACAATGGAAATACTTTTACCAAATAAATTACAGCATGCGATTTTGTGATTTTGTTAGAGATCATGTGATAATAAAAAAAATGGGTACCATCCGACCACATTGTAAAACATCTGAACAATCTAAAATGCCTTAAACAAAGTCCGTCATCACAGTGGTTGTCACGGTTGTTTACTCACAAAGGCACGAGACACGGAATTATCAAAATACGTAGATTTATTAATAACACTCACTGGAAACACAGGAAGACGGAGACACAGGAACATGGACAACACGTTGTGGCAATACAATACTCGACCATGGAAGAACTAAACAAAGGGGTATATATACACACATGGGCTAATGGGACACAGGAGGGGAACACAGGTGAAACTAATGAACATTAGGAAACGGCGGGAAACAGAACAAAGGAATCACATGACAACAACAGAAGCACATGGAACACTGGGGCAAGGGAAAACACAGAACCTGACATTAACCGCCCCCCCCCCCCTTGAAGGCGCGTCCTCGCGCCTTTAACATCATATAAGGGAGGATGGGAGGGGGCCAGGGAGGAGTCTTAGGAGGGAGGAACCAGGAAGGGAGCTGAAGCAGGAAGACCCAGGACACAGTCAGAAGGACGGCCCAGGGCGGAGTCGAGGAAGGGAGGATGGGAGGGGGCCAGGGAGGAGTCTTAGGAGGGAGGACTCAGGAAGGGAGCTGGAGCAGGAAGACCCAGGACACAGCCAGAAGGACGGCCCAGGGCGGAGTCGAGGCAGGGAGGAGCCATGGAGGAGGAGTGGCCGCCGACTCCAGGGGGCCGACCGAGGGAGACGCCGCTGATGGTGGTGGAGCCCAAGGAGGAGACGGAGAGCCGTAGGGTGAAGGTGACGCCGAGGTCCCGGAGGGCCGGGGTGGAGCAGACGGCTCACCCGAGCGAGGCGACGGCGGGGGTCCGGAAGCCCGCGGCGGAGCCAGAGCGACAGAGGACCAAGGCGTAGCTGGAGGGAAGGAGGAGCTCGACGTAGCTGGCCGGACGGAGCGACGAGGCGCAGCCAGAGGAGTGGAGTCCAGAGGCGTAGGAAGGGCGATGACTGACCAAGGCGGAGCCGGAGGGACGAGGGAGCCTGGTGGAGCTGGTGGACTGACGGTCCACGGCGGAGACGAGGGAGGAGGGAGCCAAGGCGGAGCACAAGGGTCGAAGGGCCGAGGTGGAGTCCGTAGCTCGGAGGCTGGAGGAGCTGACGCTGGGTGACACCCTGCAGAGGGCGATGCTGGCAGGCAGCACCTCCGAGCGAGCTCCACCTCTGGAGCTTGAGGGCGAGCTGGGGGGTTGGCTGACTGCAGCAGCGCTGGAGCTGGCTGACTGGCTGCAGTCATAGGTATAAGCAGAGGTGAAGAGGGTGGGAAGTCACTCATGACTCTGGAGCTTGGGGCATCGGGAACTTCAGGAACTAAAAGACTGTGTGGAAACAGTTGACTCGGAGATACATCTTTGCTGTCTGGAAACAGCGGACGGGGCTTGACTTCGCTCCAGAAGTCGATGAGAAACTTCCCGGTGTCCAGCGGTTGCTCACCGTTAGCAGTGGGAGGGTGGATGGGACCCTCGCTCGGTCCCTCTATCTCCACTAGGACTCCCACTTTGGGTGATGTTGCCGGCTCTCGCAGCTGGTCAGACGGATTCTCGAGCTCCTCCTCCACGGTGGTATATGGCTCTGTCGCTCTTGTTGGCGATGGCTCGCGCACCGCGGGTGGCTCTCCGTCTGCGGTGGGCTCTGGCAAACGTTCCCTGCAGATCGATGGTATAGGGCTGGTCACTGGGTCGGGAGTGGCACTGGCGAGCTCTTCCTCTACACAGACGGTGAATGTCGATCCATTCCTCGCCAGTGTCCACTCCACATAAGTGGCAAAATTGCCCCGAGGACCATCTTCGGACGAACGTACTCTGCAAGCGGTGTTAAGGCTGGTGTTGAAGGCCGGCACGTCATCCGGATAGCTGGTGGTATTCGCTATTGACAAGTACAAACTCATATGGTCCTCGAGGCTGCTTTCCCCCTGCTCCAGCAGGAGGAGAAGGAATTCGGGGCTGTAGATGGGGTCCATGGGAACACGGGGGAGAGGAAAAGAAAACACTGGGGCAAAAAAGACTATAAAAATAAAACGGGGGAAAACACGCCGCACTTTTTGTTTGGGTCGAGTATTCTGTCACGGTTTGTTTGCTCACAAAGGCACGAAACACGGAATTATCAAAATACGTAGATTTATTAATAACACTCACTGGAAACACGGGAAGACGGCGACACAGGACCATGGACAACACGTTGTGGCAATACAATACTCGACCATGGAAGAACTAAACAAAGGGGTATATATACACATGGGCTAATGGGACACAGGAGGGGAACACAGGTGAAACTAATGAACATTAGGAAACGGCGGGAAACAGAACAAAGGAATCACATGACAACAACAGAAGCACATGGAACACTGGGGCAAGGGAAAACACAGAACCTGACAGTGGTTCAGTATTATTACCTCCAGAACGGCTGCGCTTCCAAAGAGTGTCTCAAGCCTCCAAAAGCCACCATGTATTCTTCATTAAATGTTGGCATTGTCTTCTGAGGTGCAAATAATTTATTATATAAGAAAAAGACTCGCTTCTCATATGTTGTTTTTATTTTTGATATTTGGTGGCAGTTTATCTTTTGTGCGATATTCCAGTTTTGCGCATAATTTTCATTCAGATCTTTGGATAGAAACAGCTAATGACAGACAGCGTAGATTCAGCAGAGATTTCTGCTACAATGAATGAGCCACACACAAATGCCATTACAAAGTTCACTGCACACACACACACACACTTTAACTTTGCATAGTTTTTGCACATCTGCTTGCTGCATTGTGACAGGACACAAATAAATATGCTGCTGTATGGAAATCCATTATGTTACTGTACAAATAAACTTGATTTAACATCGACAAACCAAGACTCCTCTTGTGTGATTGAAGAGTACTCGTTTATAGATGTAGAAACTATGCAGCTGTGGGGATTCCAGCAGTTATGAATTACATAGCAATTTTACATTTTTTTCTTTATTAAAAACATGTTTTAAAAATGTTTAACTTGTAAAACGTATTTTTGGGGTGCAGCTGATTACAGATAGTTGGAACAAATTTTTTAATCCCAGTTTCTTTGCAAATCCTGTCATGTCGGACATGAAAATATGCATTAATACTGAGACATGATAATATGTGCCTGTCAATCAATTCAGTAGGTAGGGAACACCGCACTGCTACCTCACGGTGCGGTAGACCATAAAAAATGGCTGGAATTTGAATCTTGATTTAACTTTAGAATATTTAAAAGAAAAGGATTGGTATGTTTATACCGCACTAATATGGCTGTGTACACACTATACTATACATATGTCTGTCCAAACAGCTTCCAAAAGTTGATTTTGCATGATAGCCCTTTAAGGCAGCTGCACAGAACCAAAACAATTGAACAAATAACTAAAGATGCCATATTTCATGTCAGTTGCTCAAATAACCTCTGACAGTGATTTCATTTACATGTATGCATTTGGAAGATGCTTTTGTATTAAGCAAACTCATGTGTGCCAATATAGTGCATATTTACAATCAAACAAACTTTCAAAAAAATCCAGTTAACATTGTTAATAAAATGTATTTGAAATCTAGTTGGAGGGGGGAAAATTATTATTTTAAATATTGGATTTACTTTATTGGATTTTAACATGAAAAATAGCAAAAGTTTTAGGTTTACCAAGGCTTGAGATTATTGCCAAAGCATATACAATATTAGTATTTAAAAAGACAATATAGAAAATAGTATGTTATTAGTATGTATGTTAAAAAAAAATACAAATGACAATTTAATTAAACACCTTTTAATTTATTACTTTTAACAATAAACAATAATAATAATAATAATAATATTCACTGTAAAACCTATTAACAGTTTCTGTATTTTGTGACACAAGTGTTTTCCGTTTATTTTTGTGAATTGAATTATGGGATGTTGATCTCTGCTCTGTCGACTTTTGATGTTGAAAATTTAACAGTTTAACAAAGTGACTTTTAGTGACATTTTAGTAGTTTGAATTAATATTCATTCATTCATTTTCTTTTTGACTTAGTCCCTTTATTAGCACAAATTCCAAGTATGGGACACCATACTTGGCCACACTACACTTCACTTCACTTCACTTCACTTCACTTATTAATCTGGGGTCGCCACAGCGGAATGAACCGCCAACTCATCCAGCATATGTTTTATGCAACGGATGCCCTTCCAGCTGCAACCCATCACTGGGAAACATCCATACACACTCATTCACACTCATACTCTACGGCCAATTTAGCTTACCCAATTCACCTATACCGCATGTCTTTGGACTTGTGGGGGAAACCGGAGCACCCGGAGGAAACCCACGCGAACACGGGGAGAACATGCAAACTCCACACAGAAACGCCAACTGACCCAGCCGAGGCTCGAACCAGCGACCTTCTTGCTGTGAGGCGAACGTGCTACCCACTGCGCCACCGTGCAGCTTGAATTAATATAATGTATAAAAAACATATACAGAGAAATAAGTCTGTAAAATGACGGAAAATGTACTGGCAGTTTATTACAGGGCTTTTGTACAGTAATATACAACACCGACCCAGACAATATATCACTCTACACTATTAAAAATGTTAATAAAACTTATTCACTTATTCAAACTTTTCAAGATTAAAAGTTGGTGGAAGAAAGGTCCTATAATGCAATTTAAAAGCTTAAATAAAATTGGGAATGAAATCAAATCCCAAATGAATAACAAAATATGGAAAACTGCTAATTTACGGAAATTTTTTTATAGTGTATAATGACTTCAACACTTCACAAAACTAAAATATACATTTATAATGAATACAGGAAATACAAACAGCAAGATCTTTTGCTAATTTTTCATGTGTCTGTTGTCAGCATTGTATAGTTTGTGTCCTCTTGTGAAGCAACAACTGAACGGCGAAATCTCATCTCCTTTGAGGAATCAAGACATCCGCAATGCAAACATCTGCATTTTTCAGCTCCAAAAAGTGAGTTTTTGGTTTCGCCTGCAGGCCAGAGTGAAATGTTAGCCTGTGTGCCAGGCAAGGTTACAGCCTGTGTGTACATGCCAGTTCTCAGAGTGCCAGAGCAGGACAGGGCCTGCTGAACAAACAAACTAGCACAAGTCTATCAACAAACCCAGCAGGTACATGAAGAAACAGACAGATCAGGTGCACATGGCCAGGAGACCCTAAACTAATCCACGCGCATTGACAAATGCATCTCGTGTGTACTGAACTCAGCTGAACTCAAGTACGGGCATGACCTGTTGTGAAGAAACAAAAAATCGAGCCATTGATTACTCGGCGTATTGTTGATATTGTAAAACAAAGGGGCATGTAGATGCACATTCTGGAGCTGCAGGGCTCAAGTGAGAGCTGTAACTAAATACATATTTAACAAAAGCATCCTGAAGAACTTAATGTGCACTACAATAACAGCCAAAAGTCTTTTACAAGGTCAAGACATACGTCTGCAGCCACAAAGCCACACTGTAGATTTACAGTGTCGTGAGGGCTGGGGACTAGCGAACGAGTGAACAAAAGGATGAAGACAGAGCCCGAGGTAGACGGTATAAATTCCAGTTGTCTTGAATGAATCAGATGATAAGCTTCCTTCACATATACAACAGCGAGGCCCTAAAAGACAATAACTGGCTGTTCCAGACATTCCAATACAATAAATTCTGTTTTGAAGGTCTAATTGAGTGGCAATAATGAAAAGCTGATTGTGCTGTGAACGGGACGTCACCTGACACCTCAGTATTATGGTCGGGCAGGTTTTTTAACTACATTTGGTTGCAACATGTCAAGGTACAACACCTCAAGCTATCATGAAACTGGATCGATCTGGTTATGTTTAAATGCTGATATGGTGAAACTTTTGATTAAGAATTACTACTAGTGCATCCTGTTCCAAAAACAGCTTTTGCATATTGGTAGTTGACAAACAGGCAGCAAAAAAATGCTTTTTTTTGTTAAACACAATTTTTGAAAAAAAAAGAATGTACTTTTTAGTCGGATGTTAGAGAAACTATAAGGGGTCACTTTATCAATTCTTTCACTAACTTATTTATTTATTTATTATACTTTTTACTGAATCGTACCATAAATACGCCCTATGGTGTAACATAGCAAAAATTAAGAAAAACAGCTCTTAATAATACAAATAGTGTGAGAGCGATTTATTATTCATTGTTGCCCACTTATCGTCATATAGTGCTATTTATTTTATGTAAATTTATGAATATATATTTGTTTCTCCATTAAGTGTCGGACTTGTTGGACTTTTTCAATAAATGGGGTGTCACAGCAAAGGACAACAAAACTTAACAATTTTATAGTGGTACAAAAAAAGGTCAATATGTAAAAATAATTCAGACAAAAAAACCTAACAGGTGCACCTCGTGGGCTTCACAGGGGGTTTTAGTCACATGATCTTGAATGGGGTCCTTCAACTAATTAAAGTTTTATGTGGAATTGCTGTTTTAAAATGAACAAATAATATCACACCAGAAGACATTGTTTTTAAGTTTCTATGTTTTTAAAAATTTATGGTTAAAAAAAAGATTGTTATTTACTAAAATTTCCACTTATAGGATTAGACCTGAGGTAAAAAAAAAAATATTATTTATAAGAGCTGTAATTTATCATACTATGCTTGAGACAGTCATACCAAGACAGTTTTGAGATTTGGCCCAAAAATGTAAAAAAAAAAAAAAATAAGAGCACAGTAGTTTTTATAACAAGAGGTCCATGGAAAAAAAAGAAATGTTTAACCATTTACTGCATTTTAAATGATTATATTCATTTTTGTCATGTGTGCATTAACATCACATAGATTATTACAATGTTTTTCCACATACACAAAAAGGTTATTTTAAAGTAATAACCTTTGCTGAAAAATTTCTTGGGAGGATGCAAAGATTTTTCTATGGCATCATGCAAAAAACACATTTGAAACCTTCCTTTTAAGATTGTATAGGATCTTTTATGGAATTAAGCAGTTTTATGGATATTAAAGATTCTTCAAGAAACCATTGGTAATAACATTGTAAGAATTCAGTTACAGCTTTGAAACAGCTTTAAAAACAATGGTTACGAAAATAGGATTGTTAATTGCAGTCACACCAAAGAAGAACCATTTGAACGTGTCGAACAGTTCTTCAATGAAATGTTTTTTTCTTAGAGTAAATAACCTTTTTAAAATCTAGAGAACCCCTTAAATAATATGGAAGTCAGTGGTTCAAAATATCTTATTTTGTGTTCAGCAGAAGAAAGAAAATCAAACAGGTCTGGAACAAGTAAAGGGTGGGTAAATGATGACAGAATTTTCAGTTTAGGGTGAACTATCCCTTTAAGACATTTTTGTGCAATAAAAATGTTCTTCTTTGTGGAACCATTTAGTCGTAAAAGTGCAAGTTAGTGTTGATAAATAATATTACCCTATAGCCAGTGTTTCTACCCCTGCCTCACTGTTTCAAAGATCTGGATAAACATCTCAGAAACGACATGGTTTGACATCTCTGACCTCTGTATCTTCAATGGACTTTATGCAAATTACGCTTTTTTTACTGCTAATAAAGCTTCGTCAATCACTCGTAGACACTTTATGTGTTTCTGATTTAATCTAGCTAATTTACTACTCTTAGGTTATTTCCTTAGTATTGGAGCTCTGTCTTGTGATCAGAATTTGGGCAGAGATGGACACTGAAAAAGTTGTTAAGGATTATTTGGCATCGTTTATGATTTTCATTTTACATATTTATTAACTGCAGTAACAGCCGATATCATAGGGACAATAAAAAATGTTTATAAATATTTGAATGACATATTTTTAAATATTTTTTTCTCTCTATATAACAAAATGCATGCCTTTTTTTAATATTGTGCAGACATTTTCCAGATTTCCCCTAAATGAGAGATGACCAATATTTAATGTAAGCATTATTATGTTGTTTCAGTGAAATTACATAAAAGTATGCAGAGCGTTCTGATCTTGCAGACCTTGTGACTGTGTCAACTTGTTAATAATCGATAGATAAATTAATAGAGCAGAACAAAGGTCTAAGCCTGCCAAAGCCAGCTCTGCTGTTATAAGCAGCTGAGTTTATTCTCTCTCCAAATCAGACATATAAATGAGTTTAGTAATGTCTCAATACTGAGCATCATCTCAGATGAATGAAGGCTCTGCAATGAGCACCTCTACTGGACACTTCAAAGTAATTATTGTTATAATGTATTATTTTTAGAATCATTGAGCAACTATTGTAGTTTCTATTGTTTGAATTGTTTTTTTTATTGTTATAAATTCAGTTTTATTTTACATTTTAGTTTATGTTGTAGTAAGTGTCTAAAAATCTATATAGCTTCTATTAATGTTTATTTTCATTTGAGGTATTTTAGGTTAAATTAAGCTGAAGTTCCTTTTTTTCTAAAGTATCATTTATTCCCTAATTTCAAATCTAAACTGGTTTCTATTGGACAATTTTTTATTGTCTCTTTAATGAGAATTTTTAATTATTAACAAGCCTGCTGAAAAACTGATATAAGTTTTGTGCAAAATTATCATGTTAATGTTCATACAATAATTTAAGTAAATTTCAGTAAATTTTCCCCCATGAAACAGGAATTAGATGCACTTTTATAGTCTATTTATTTGTTTTTATTTAGCATCTGGAACCACTATTTAGTAGCATCTAATGTTAAATAATGTGATGCAATGAATTGGTTCTGTAGATATATATGTATCAACACTGCACTTGACAAATAATTGAATGTACTTATAGCTATAAAGTATTTCTATAAATACCTACAAATAATTTCTACAGATGTTAGTTTACAATGTTGACCTACACCTATATCAATACCACTGAACCTGTTACCAACTTTAACCATCACTGAAATCTTCTTGCACAATTTAATCTTTCTTTAATCTTAACCAACTTTTAAAGTTACCCATACCACTTAACTTGTCCTTAACTTTAACAACCCCTTAAACTAACCCATACCATTTAACCTGTCCTTAAATATAGACGTAATACTAAACTGACCCATTCTGCTTAACCTGTTTATAATGTGAATGAACCCTAAACTACCCATTTTATTAAACCTGGCCCTACACTTAACCATTACTCTTATGGCTACGTTCCACTCCACCTTTAGACACACACTCGAAAATTTCCCTAAGCACTTCCCCTTGGGGGAATCCCCAACCCCAATTTGAAGTGCTTTCACTTTGTCAAGTGGACATGGACAGACCCTTGACCCCTTGATTTTGACAGAGGGCGTGAGTCTGCTTCATATGTACACTCCAAGGGACTTATGTTACACAATGCAATACGATTGCGACATCGGCTTACATTCATGTGAAAAGTAGTTTAAAAAGTCCTTTGAGCATTTTATTAAATCCCATTCCAGATGTTTGGCCAGTAGTGCACACTTGTGTGATGTACTTCTGACTCAATGAGATGAATGGAAGACAGTGAGGGAAGGTAATAAAAATTTGGACTGGGATGCAGCAATAGTTTCTAATGTTTACCAACCATCAAACCTACCCTTACCATTTAATCTTTTACTAACTTGACCCTAAACCCAACCTAAACCACTAAACTTACCTCTTCACCAACCCTACAACTTTACTATATCACCAAACCTGCATATGTACAGAACCAATTTTGTTATACTACTAAACTTATCCTTACTACTAAACCACCAAAATTGTCTCTACACATTAACTAGAAGTTTCTCCAGACCTTTTTCTCAGTACGATAACGTATTTCCAACTGAAACAGAATCGGGGTTTTGGTTTTGCTGCTCCTCCCCTCATCTTTCACTCACAGCAAATGAATGGTTAGAGGGGCGTGGCTAAGCATATTACACCAAAGCTATCAAACTGATGTCAAGGACTGCTGTTTCAGAGCAGAAGAAAACGGTCAGATTTTGATTGAAGTTTACCAAAACAGGTTTTTTTCAGTGAATTAACTCGAACACCTCAATTGTTCACCTTAAGACAAACAATGTGTGTTAGCAAAATAATCATTGCAAAAATTTGATTTCATGCATACTTTAAGTCTACACCCATACCACAAAACAACACTTACATCTACATTTGCAGCTTAACCTGTCTCTAATGTTCACCAAGTCTTAAACTCAGCAATATATCGCTAAACATGTCTATGCCTCGTAACCAACCCTCAAACCATTAAACCTAACCTTAAGGATTTAGCACACAAAAGTGTTTTACAATGCAGCATGAGCATTTATCCATAAGTGCATTGAACTGCATATTAGGTTAAAGCCACCTAATATGGGCCCATAATTATTTTCTAAAATCATTCATCCCAGTTACATGGAAATAGAAGATATGTTGTAAAACATGATATCTCTGCACCTGCTGCTGGTGAAACAGCGTGTGGAGATAAGTAGATATTTATTTGTACATGATAAGACAGTGTTGAGCTGATAAACTGCAGGAGTGTTAATGCAGTCTTCAGATCGCACACTTGCTTTCTTAAGTCAACACAAGCTGTATCTTTTTTTAAACTTTGACTAAAGCTGTCATTTTAATGAAAGACTTACTGTTGTTAATCCTTAGAAATATACATCACTCTGATTAAGTATTAACACATACTATGCTATTGAACAGCTAATGATTTCAGAAATAGCCTATACATAAACTCTGCAGTCTCAGTTTTAATGGACCCAAACTATGGCATACTTCCTCTTTTGTGAATAAACAGCAATTGTTTTCTTGCCAGGGATTTTTTAAAGCTTATCTTAGTTAAACAACAGCTTTCAGTAAAGGGAGCGGTCCAGTTCTTCCAAGGAACTACCAAATCATCGTCCCGGAACTCCCTTGACATTTACTAAACTGTCTGGAGTTTCATTTTTCCCCTTATTCCAAATAAGAATTAAATAAAATAAAAAAACAAGATAATGAATACTGCATGCAATGAACAAAAGCCTAGTGTTGGAGGAATGCCCAAGAAGGCCCACTCAGAATATTCAAAGTTGCAGTCAGGAGATTTCTCTCTCTGTGTGATCTTAATGGTTACATTTTGAATTTTAATCCTTTTCAAAATGTGCTCATTACAGATGATTCTGGTTACATGACATGAATGAGTTCATGCATCTCTAAATGACAGTTTGTCAAATTAAGTTCAAGTTATCGCACAATATTGTCTAGTTAGACTGTAGCAAGTGTGGGCTTGTGCTGCCTGCTAACAATGTATGCCAGATTAATCGTAGCTCCAACGTCACTTTTCCGTCAGGAATGCTGCATACAGAAATAGATACAGATACATTAATGTTAAAACTGTTTTCTCACACACTTCTATCCTTCTAGGGATCTTTTGATAAAAAAAATAAAAAATAAAAAAATAGGCCACCTGTCCCGCATCGCAAAGGGATATCAGGGTTTAAATCAAGTGTTACAGGATATATTAGGAAAGTGTGTATAGATGAGCGATTGGATTCACTGGTATGGTGATAGAAAGCAAAGCACAAAACCAGTTTAATGCAACGCATTGATTTGTTGACCTGATGCGTTATTGCTGTCATAAATAAAACAATCAAAATCTGAACTACAGTAAAAGCAAAATCAATTGAAATGAACTCTACAAGGAAATGCAGCATTCCAAATGCAGAATTAACCTAAAATGTCAACTTTTACGCTACGTTTTTGAATGTATGCCCGAAAAAAAATAATTGTATAGAATTATAAAGAATTGATATCAAGTTCTGTTTGCAATCGCCATTAAATGAAAAGAAAATATGGAACTTACCTAAGTACTGTAAACCCAATTATAGCTATATCCCAATGTACATATTTACCAATCTAGATCTTGTTTTATTTAAATTCGAAATTATTAGAAACAAAACGTGATGCTGTATGTGGAAATAAATATCCTCGAGACGCTGGTTATGGAGAGGCGCCTGCAGTGCAGCACTGCCCTCTAGTGTTGATACAGTGAAACATGCTAACTGCATTTAATTAATGGGTTCTACTGGCACTGCAAACTAAACAAAAAAAAAAACGTGTACCAACTTAAATATGTAAAACAAAACAAAAACCACTATAACACCCATCTTAAATATGAATAATTGCATATTGACAACCAACTGCTCAATACACTCAATACAGTTATATGTATCTTTTTGACATTGCAATGCAATGCAATTATTGACATCCTGAAAAGATTTTAACCACTTTAGACTCGTTTGCAGATACACTCTTAAAAAAAGTTCTTTATTGGCATCCATGGTTCCACAAAGAACCATAAATATTGCAGAGAGATGTTGCTTGGCTACTTTCCAACTGAGAATAGGCAACAAAATTGTATCTGGATCTGGTTGGATCCATCCAGGCATGGGTGCTTCATTTGGGAAGCCCATTACCTCTGGCACAGGTGCAGCAGCTCTCTCTAGAGAGATTGCTGGCATGGGTCATACCTTTGAGGGCAATGCAGGCACACGCATTCCCAGAGCAATAGCAACTTTGTACACATGCTACATTACTCAGGGATGATGAGCCTTTCTTTTTTGGGACCCAGCAGGCAAAAGTGGTCCCATGGGGGACTCACGGGTTTTTCCTTTGAGGATCGAATCCGGGTTTAGGTGAGGTCCACCAAATAACAGCAGACAAAGAAGCTCCATGTTTCTACGCTGCTCTGTGTTCTTCAGTGAAGCACATGAGTGAATTGGTTCGTTCATTACTTCACAGAACTAGACTAAAGAGAAGTCATACTCAGGCTCATCATCAATGGGGTGTAAGACCTCCATTACTGCCCACCAGCCTCCTGCAGTGAGGGCTCATGTGAGGGCTTAGGAGAGCAGAACTGGTCTGCACTCTCTGTTGGAAGAGACACAGAAATGATTGTGAAACAATCTCTGTTGTCCTTCTGAAGACACAGATATGATCATGTAATGCTGGACAAGCGTTTTGGGGTTTTCCGCCTCAATTTTTCTACCAATATGTAACATTTTGGTTTCATTTTACAGGAAACCTTTTGAAATTACAAAATTATTGTATAAGTTGTCTGTGCTATAAAAAAAAGCCCCTAAAA